>CM040241.1:75278607-75345430 GCA_022545495.1 Chrysanthemum lavandulifolium | reverse complement strand
GTTTATCAAGTGAGTTTCATAGCCCCTACTTTTACTTGTTTTCATAAGCTGTTTTGGGGAGATACATGCTCAACTATTTTTATAATTATCATGATTATTTGAAACTACATGCTTAATCGAACTTAATGTTTAGTCATATCCTATATCATAAATCATTGGGTTTGAATGTCTTGGGATTATCATTGTCTTTGAATGTCTTGGGATTATCATTGTCTTTGAATGTCTTGGGATTATCATTGGGCTGAATGTCTAGGGATTATCATTGGGCTGAATGTCTTGGGATTACCATTGAACTGAATGTCTTGGTATAATTATGTTAAGTAAACATTGATACATTAAGTCAAGCATTATTATGTGAATTCATTTGACATCATGCGCTTGAACATAAACTATATACATTTTGGCAATGGGTCGTGAATACACAGGTTGCAAGTTTTGTATGGGCGGAACTTGGAACTGAGTGGATTTACGATGCCTTTCTTTGCATAAACGATTTTTAAAGGCTTTACATTTCAACCCAAACTCTATGAACTCACTCAACCTTTGTGTTGACACTTTTAGCATGTTTTATCTCGGTATCTAAGGCATTCACTTCATGGCATGCATTTGGACACATCATGGAGTCGTGGTGACGACGCGTCTCACTGGGTTTTACGCACTTTAAAACATCGTTTGAATTGTAACAAACTTATTTCCGCACAAGTTGATTTTCATTTGGGACCTACTTTGTAAACTCGATTGTTTTATTAAATCAAGCGATGTTCTTTTCAAACGACACTTTAGGTCGTTCAATATAACTTGTGATTGTGATGCTATGACGGTCAATCCCGAGAATTCCATTCCGGCGCAAAGCGAGTAATTTGGGGGTGTGACAGAGGGTAGTGTGAAAGATTTAGCTACTAACATAGGTCAGCAAGGAGATGGTAATCTTATTAGATGAATGCGTTATCTTTTAACGTTCAAGGTCTTGGTCACAAGACGAAAAAGGAGTGGATAAAGGCGTTAGCTAACTCATACAAACTCAATTTCCTAGCGATTCAAGAAACTAAGATGCTAACTGTTTCTCATATGGATGTGAAATTTATGTGGGGTAATTCTAACTATGATTTTGTTTGTAGTGACTCCTTAGGGAATTCAGGCGGTATTCTATGTATATAGGAAGCGTCGTTTTTCAAGAAAGATTATGTTACAACATTGGATAATTTCATAGCAATATATGGAACATGGTTACCTAGAAACTCTAAAATTCTCTTTATTGTTGTGTACGCTCCGCAACAAGCTACATATAAGAGGTGTCTATGGGATTATCTTTCGACCATCATTGGTCGTTGGAACGGAGAGTCGATTGTTATGGGGGATTTTAACGAAGTTCGATCTAGTGACGAGCGTCGTGGATCTTCTTTTAATCCTTATGGAGCAAAATACTTTGATCGATTCATTGTCAATTCGGGTCTTATTGATGTTACTTTGGAAGGTTTTTCTTTTACATGGTCTAATCCTTCGGCTTTAAAAATGAGCAAACTTGATCGCTTCCTTGTCTCCGAGGGTATTTTTTCGATGTTTCCTTCTATTGCGGCTCTATGCCTTGACCGACACTTATCGGATCATCGTCCTATTCTTCTTAGAGAGGTGCATTTGGATTTTAGCCCAATACCGTTTCGATTTTATCACTCCTGGTTTGATTTTGTTGGTTTTGACGACATGATTAAACTCTCATGGGCATCTTTAGATTATTTGAATATAGATTGGATGACTCGTTTCAAGAAGAAATTACAAGATCTCAAGGTCATCATTCGTCGTTGGGTTTAAACTAAGAGATTGGAGATGGTCGGCTCTAAATTAGATAGTATTGTTGAATTAGAAAAGATCGATAAGGTTATGGATAATGGGGTGGTGGATGATAGTACTGTTCTTCGTCGTCTTGAATTGAAGAATAATCTCCTTAAACTCACGGAAATGAAAGCTAAAGATAGGATTCAGAAATCTAAAGTAAAATGGGCGGTCGAGGGGATGAGAATTCAAAGTTTTTTCACGGTATGATAAATAAGAGGAGATCTCAATTAACCATCCGTGGATTTTTTGTAGATGGTATCTGGAGATCTGATCCGGTGAGGATTAAGAATGCTTTTTTTGATCATTTTGAAGCACGTTTCAAGAAACCTGTTGATCAAAGATTTAAACTTAATTTCCAATTCCATAAGATATTGTTGAAAGACCAAGCTGATGATCTTGAAAGGGGAGTGTCCCGTGATGAAATCAGGAGAGCTGTTTGGAATTGTGGAGATAACAAATCTCCAGGCCCCGACGATTTACTTTTGAATTTTTAAAAAAATATTGGGACGTAGTTGGATCTGATTTTTATGAAGCGATTGAGCATTTTTTCACATCTGGTGGTTTCTCCAAAGGTTGCAATTCATGTTTCGTGACTCCCATTCCAAAGATTATTGATGCCAAATTCGTTAATGATTTTCGACCATTAGCCTAATTGGATGTGTTTATAAAGTTGTCACTGAGGTTCTTGCAAACAGATTGGTCTCAGTCATCAGAGATCTCGTTTCAGATACCCAATCTGCTTTTGTTGCTAGAAGACAAATTCTTGATGGGCCTTTCATCCTTGATGAAATTTTAAAATGGTGCAAAAGGATGAAAAATCAAGCCATGTTTTTTAAAGTAGATTTTGCGAAGGCCTACGACTCGGTCAGATGGGATTATTTAATTGATGTTCTTGAGGCGTTCGGTTTTGGGTCTGTGTGGTGCAATTGGATTCGGGGTATTCTATATTCTAGTAAAGCTTCGATATTGGTTAACGGAAGCCCCACTAAAGAATTCTCTTGTTACCGTGGTCTCAAACAAGGTGATCCACTTGCTCCGTATCTTTTTATTCTAGTCATGGAATCGTTGCATTTGTCGTTTAGTCGTGTGGTTGAAGCAGATCTTTTTAAAGGTATTCAACTGCCGAGATCGATCTCTATATCTCACCTTTTTTATGCGGATGACGCTATGTTTATTGGTGAATGGTCTGACAACAATCTAAAAGGTATTACGAATATATTGAAGTGTTTCTTTCTTGCATCGGGGCTTCAAATAAATGTCCATAAATGTCTCCGAACAACGTGGTTCAGCAGGCGGCAAATTCTATTGGATGCTCTATTTTGAATAAGCAGTTTCTATATCTAGGCGTGATGGTGGGAGATAATATGTCCAATCTTAAAGCTTGGGATGACATTATCCTGCAGATTAAATCTCGTCTCTCAAAGTGGAAAGTAAAAACTCTCTCGATAGGTGGACATCTAACTCTTTTGAAGTCGGTCCTCGGTGCTTCTCCAATTTATGCTATGTCCATTTTTACAGGTCCTCGTGGTGTTCTGAAAGCTTTGGAGACTATTCGTAATCGTTTCTTTAATGGTGCGGATCAATCGGATAACAAAATCACATGGGTCGCCTAGGATAAGATTCTTGCTTCCAAGAAAAAAGGAGGCTTAGAAATCTCGAGTTTTTTTGCTCTCAATCGAGCTCTTCTTTTGAAATGGGTGTGGCGATTTGTGTCTCAAGACGGTTCCCTTTGGTGTCAGGTAATTACTGCTTTATACGGTTCGAAGGTAGATTCTCATCAGACCTATTATACTTCGAATTGGTGTTCGATATTACGTGAAGTTCATAAGCTTAAAGATAATGGTTTTGACTTTTGGTATCATATCAAAAAGCGAATAGGGAATGGAGCTGATACAAGTTTCTGGTATGACTGTTGGTTTGGAGAAATTCCTTTCTGTGTTAAATATCCCCGCTTGTTCACTTTGGAGTTGGACAAACAAGTCTCGGTGGAATCTAAACTCCTTTTCTCCAATGGAAAGTTCTTTTCGTAAAAATGTTCGAGGAGGGATTGAACAACACATGTTGGAGGAATTGACATCTACGTTGGAGACGGTATCTTTATTGAACTCTTGTGATCGGTGGATTTGTGATTTGACAAGTGATGGTGTATTTCGAGTCAAGGAGGTTCGGAATTGTATTGATGATATTTTTCTTCCGTCGCAAGTCATCGAGACTAGATGGGTGAGGTTTGTTCCTATAAAGGTTAATATTTTTATTTGGCGAGCCCGTCAAGATTGTTTGCCGACGAGGGTTAACTTGGTTCGTAGAGGTATTAATGTGGATTCTTGCGTATGCCCGATATGTTCGTCTGGAGAGGATGAGATTAATCATATTCTTTTTTGGTGTGATTTGGCGCAGCAGGTTCTTCGTCGTATTTGTAAGTGGTGGGAATTAGATCCTTATGATTTGAACACGTTTCAGGAATGGTATGCTTGGTTTTCTTCGATCAGACTCTCTTCCAAGTCTAAGACGCTGTTGGAGGGCACTTTCTTTGTAGCGTGGTGGCATATATGGAGGATTAGGAATCACATCATCATTTTTGAGGGAGTTCTTCCCAGACGTTCTAAGGTCTTTGATGATATTATTTTTTGTGCTTTCATTTGGTGTAATAATCGTTGTCGTAAAGTTTTCTCATGGGAGGATTGGTTAAAAAATCCCCACCATATTTTTTTGTAATGTTGTTTCTAGCATTTTGCTAGTTTAATAAAATTTCCGCCGTTCAAAAAAAATCATCTATAGCTTTAATTTTGAAGCAATTACTAAATTTCTAGCTACATAAAAGCATACATCATGAATTTCCGTTAGTATAAAGTTTGGAGCATTTTGTTATGTTAACACAAAGTATTAAAAAAAGATTAAAATTATATATTATATTTTGAGTGAAATGAATCTTCAAAAATAATAAATTTTTAGTTTATATAAGTTGTTATTGCTAAACTAATGACACTCAAAGTAGAGTAGCGATTGAGAGACCTAAACTATGTGCTTAAAGATGTACCTAAGCATGTGTGGCATAATTCTTATGACTGCAGCCATGGGACCACTTTTTCATAAACCATTAGGATCATAACACACATGTTTAGACACATCTTTAGGCAAATATAATTAGGATTCCCAATCATTTTCCCTCAAAGTATAACATATTCTAGATCGTACCATTTAAATCCGTATTCCTATAAAACCATAAAACATTCTACTTTTGTAAGCGATGTAGGATGTAAGGAAAAAAATTATGTTTAATTATTCAAAATAGGAAACTAACATCCTCTAAATGTGGTTATAAATGACGACGCATTGATGTTTTACTACTTCGCATTTGTGTTGTAAACCATATCGGTAAAAAGCAGACGAACAAGACATGACAAATGCGAGCTTGACTGGCTTTCAAAATCGAACCAAATTGGTTTTCTTTTTGTGTCACCAGTGAAACCCACAATATTTCAAGGTCTGCATATTTTTAAATCGATACACGCCTGCATCTTTATTCGGTTCATGGTAAATTTATAAGGACTATCATCATATTCTTTAAAACGTTATCACCTTATTATTTTATTTTATTAAACAAGGACTTCAATATATCATTTAATTCATACCGCATTTGTTTCACATTTAGGGTCAGGACTCCATTTTTTTAATCAAATTACTATTTTAGTGAGCAATAATTGTATTTATTTTTGTCATTCTTGTGCAACATAAAATTATTTTATTGTCAAAAAGAATCAAATAGGGTAGAATTTTTAGGGCGTCATCTTCCCTCGATAATCAAAACATCTGACGTCTGAAAGCAAATGCAAAACATCTTGTAACCTAAATATTTAAAAGTGTTGATTCTGGCTAAATATTTAAAAGTATTAATTCTGAATGATGAAATAATTGTTATGTTAAGATATAAGTAAAAATGTTAAAGAATTTATACTATTTTTTCCTGTTTTTGGAGCACTTTGCTATTTTAACATAAATATTAAAAAGTAAAGCTTGTATCAATTTAGAGCGGTATGTAGATGTCAAGATTTAATATATTTAAATATATTAAACCTATTAAACCTTAATATATGCACACCGCTCAATATGGACATAAGCTAAAGACATGCCATTCGTATACACACTAGTATATGATCAAGAAATATTTGACTTATCCCACCTATGTGGGATGCAAGGTTGAAATGCCTTTGTTTTCTAACTAAATAAATAAAGGAACCTAGTCACCTACATGCATTGACTCAAGCATTTTCAGTATTGTAGTACTAATCGATGCCATTTATGTTTTCTTAGAACTTTGATTAGCATATCCTCTATGGAATATAAACATATCACTGATATTAGTCTCATGTTTTTCCTACTAGACGGGAAATGGGTAGTAATGCAAGTATGCAACCCAAGTTTGTTTCTTGGGCCGTAATTTTAAGCTATTTGGCATTGGTATCTTACTACTCCGTATTCGTGTAGTAACTCGTATGTGTGGAAGGAAGACCAATAAATATGGTGTAAGCTAGTCAAGCCGGGTATCAATTTCCACACTCGAGCTTAGTGATAGAATATTGGTTACGATATTAATTTAAGTTTTCATTACTTGATTTGAGATATTTGAGCTCGGCTTGCTTATATTACAAAAATGTATGTGAATACACAAATACATAAAGATACATGTGTACAAAGACACAATCTAAATAATACCTCACGAGCTTTACAAGCGAGTATTAAAATGCTTGAGCTCACCTTCAAAGCCAAATCGAGTCGCTCAGGTCGACTTAGTTTAGGTAATCATTTTGAGTATTTAGGGATGGTTAGGGAATGATTGAAAATGGTTTCGAAATTAACCTTATGAGGACGTGTACATAAAAGTTAAAAAAGGTTCGCCCTCCCCGGTTAATCTGAACTTGGATAACCTCATTCGTTTTTCCATTTTAACCTTATGCAGGTCACAAGTATTAAGAGCTAAAGTTTTTAATGCTCGAGCTCAACTTGGTCCAAATTAGGTCAATTTCGAATATTTAACGCCTTAATCTTAACTAGCTCACAAAGTTTTATGATCTTGTTCACACAATTACACCACTACCGGCGTGGCAAAATAATGATAGGATAACACAAGGAGCAACACTTCTAGCATATCTATCGGCTATCTTTATTCTTTACTCAATTTTTATACAAAAACCACAACCTATTATCTTTTTTTTTTTCATTTCCATCCCAATATCATTTAAAATACTCAATACCCATCTAAAACTCAAAAGTAATCTCAATCCAACAATTTTTCATCACCCTGTTATTTTTCACTTGTTAGTATTGTTCACATTTTTATTTGTTATACTCGTCCCACACAAGCATGAGATATAATTAAAAGCATGCTTACAAATACAAATAAAACTCAAATTAAAAAAAAAATATATATGTGAAGCTAACTATTATAAAAAGATATTTAATCATGTATGAAAAGAGATAAATCATAGTCTTAACACTTTGTGTATTTGCATTATTTACCTTTACTAAATTGTACCAAATATATTATTTTTTTTCTTTTTGCGGTTGATTCAGAAATTTTTAAAAGGTGATTTGATTGATTTTCGATGACACTTTTACAATTATATTATATTTTCGAATTTTGTAACTCGCTATGTAAACTAACTATCTTTTCTCAGTTGAACCTATAAAACCATTCACTACAGTCACGTGTTTGTAATTTCTCATTTACGACACAGTTTGGAACTCTTTAGAACTTTTAAACACTTCCATATTTGGTTTTGAACATATAGTAATCCCCGCGCTTCGCAGCGGGATGTCTGAATACAAAATTATTGATTTCTAATATACTAACTGAAAATAAATAATAAATAATGTATTAAAATGTTGGTATTAAAAGATTATAATGTGTACATGATCCATTAACACATGTAGTGTTAATATGTATTAATAAATGTCTTATAAAATTTCTAAAAAAAATGTCATTAACGCATCATCATATGCATTCCAATATACGAACCTATAAAACCATTCACTACAGTCACGTGTTTGTAATTTCTCACTTACGACGTTTGGAACTTTGTAGAACTTTTAAACACTTTCATATTTGGTTTTGAACATATAGTAAGCCCCGCGTTTCGCGACGGGATGTCTGAATACAAAATTATTAATTTCTAATATACTAATTGAAAATAAATAATAAATAGTGTATTAAAATGTTGGTATTAAAAGCATTTATAATGTGTACATGATCCATTAACACATGTACTGTTAATATGTATTAATAAGTGTCTAATAAAATTTCTAAAAAAAATTGTCATTAACGCATCATCATATGCAATACAACTAAAAGTGGAAAAAATCTAGAATTTATGTTATTTTCGCATATTAGAAAACGCAAAGTTAAATCTTGCGTTTTGCATTCAACTTTGATAGCATTCCAATATACGAAAAATACCTGATTCTTGACACATAGCATGCATTAAGGAGTATATAATCATAAGATATTTCACTTCGCTAACCAATGTGGGATGAGTTAATTAAAAGGTTCGAAATTGTGATAAACTACGTAGTAATTTTCTTTTCTCTTTTAGATAACTTAGGGGCCGTTTAGTTGGAGAGAAATACTCCATTTTTCCAGAAAAATTTTCATATGAAAAGGGAAAAACTGGAAATCCGTTTAGTCGCACTTTTTTCCAATAATTTTCCAAAAATATGAAATTCTCATTTTCCAATTTCTAATAGAAAAAATGAAAATACCATAGACCTCCAAGTCTATTCTCAGTTTACATCATGTTTGACTACTTTAAAAATCATTTACGATCAAACTGAAATAAAAATACTAGGATCGGAAAACAAGCTCAATGTTGAACACTTGAACCAACTGTTAACCAAATTTAAACTCGAAGTTTTCCAGTGAAGTAGAATTGTCATACGTATGCTCGTGATTGTTGTAATTTTTAAATAACTCGTAGTTCTGCAAATAAAAGGGACAATTTTTCTCTCGTACGATATTCTTTCGCTATCTTACTTATCCAAATTTGCAAATTTATTCTATATGCTTCGTAACTGATTTGCTGTTTTCGCTTCAAGAAGTTTAGGGTGCGTCTAGTTGGAGAAAATATTCTCTTATTTTCTATCTTTAGTTTTGTAAAAAATTGGAAGGAGAATTTATCTCCACAAAACACTTGAAAATATAGAAAACGTATTTAGTTGATGTTTCTATTTTGTATTTTGAAGAAATGGAGGGGGGTTGTGGTTACAAAGGAAAACAAGGAAAACAACTAAAATTTGTTTTGTAATTTTCCTTGTTAAGTTAAAAAATAGGAGATTTGTGTTTTGCAAAACATTTTGTTGGGAAATGTTTATTTGAACGCGATCTCTGTTTTCCTTGTTTTCCACAAAACATTTTGTGGAAAACAAGAGTGTTTTCTCTCAACTAAACGCAACCTAAGCTTCAGAGCTTGATTCCTTCTTGGTTTAGTCCCGTTCGCACACTCGACCCACTCCTTTGAACCTCACTGTAAGAACCAAATCACTTCTAACTTGTTTTAATTCTTACTTTGAAGCTTATATGTTATATGTTAAAAAAAAATTAAAAAAAAAATAAATAATAGAAAGTGTCACATATATGTCCACAGCGAAGTATATATACACTTATACATGCAACTTTCATGTAAAGATAATACATTGGATGTGTGTAAGTATTGTGTGGTACTTTTTATAACACTAATAAGCTTAGCTAAGCTAAACTTGAACTATTATACTACCATTCAACTGCATGAGAATCAAATGTGATGTAAGTAATTTTTGGAACTTAAAACAACATAAAGGAAAGCTTTTAAATGAACAAACTTAAGTTTTGGCTCTCGTTTGGACAAGTACCATTCAACTATAGATAATTATTCGCGACTTTTCTTTTCAAAGCTTACGAGCTTATTAACTAACCGGCTTATTTTTCGACCCAAGTCGTGCTCGTTTAATGGCCAAAAGTCCCAACCCGATACCCAAGTACTTGTTAATAAAATAAACATATGAAAAGTTGATTTTTATAACTTACCCGTATAGGAAACACACGTGATACATGTATATATTAGTTGTTTTCATTTGGAGTTTTGAATCGTAAAAACACAAGTAAGTCGAGACCCATTTAAACTTACTTGGTCTCATTCTTGTAAACATTAAGCCAATTTTTTTTTAAAAAACTTGATAGCATGGTGTTAAAGAAGAAGTAATAAAACTCAACCATGCATGTGTATATACACGAATCAATACACTAAGAAGGAATCTAACAAAAACTAAAACAATTAAAGGTAGGTTAAAAATGAAAATGTTGTAAAATAAACATGAAGCAAGCTTGGCCCAAATGGTTGGAGTGTTTTTCTGTCAAGGGAGTGGTCACAGGTTCGATACCTATGGGTGACATTTTACAATTTTTTTTGGGGTCATTTTTGCAACTTTTTACCATTTGACAGCTTTAGTCCCTCCACTTCATGTCATTATTCAACTTTCTTAAAACTTTTAATAAGTTTTCAAAACTAATATTTCTCTAACACATTTTGTCTAACATTTAGTTAAACTTATATATTTAGTAAATTTTACTAAACCCTGACTAAAAGACGAAGATTAAATAGCGAGAAAATATTTATAACAAATATAAATATATATTTTCTAACTTATTATCCCCTAACTAAATATATATAAACACATTTATATACATATATATCATATCACGTAAACATTATTGATATAAATACTTAACGATATATGATTTTTCACACTTTTATAGTGAATATTTTCCGTACTAAGTCTTTCGGTTACTCCTGAACCGGAAACCTACTCGTCACGAATACTTTTATATACTCTTATATATAATTGTACGTTTGTCCATGAGCCAATACTTACAAACACTTGAAAACGATTTTAGCGAAAAGTCTACCACACAAGCAACATTAAGCACAATCGCTTGTAAACACTTTAATTTATTTACACACTTTGAGTCGTGAGTACACATTACTATAAACTAAGAATTGCCATACTAATTTAGGTCGCGTGTTGGTGCCACACACTGCTACTACTTGACTATTCATTTCGGAGGACTTATTTCTGAGGTGAGTTTGTAGCCCCACTTTTTAACTTGTATTTGCTTTGCAAACTTGGGGTGAGAAACATGCTTGATTTTTATGGACCATTTAAACAAGGCTTTTGTTTGAAGAACTATTACGTGTTAGCCTAAGTATTGTATCCCAAATCCATGCCCAGACTCATGTACCGTTAGTTCTCGATGGGAAGCACGAGTGATATAAATAGATCTATTGAGGGTGATGTCTCCATCCGTGTTAGAGAACCAACTGTTTGGATAGGACAAACGGATGTATACCATGTCGAATTACAAGTGTCAGGGGATAGAACACTTGCCGGGCCTTATTATGTTTACATGAGCACATTTCATGCACACCGTAGTAGCGGTAACATGGAACTTAGTGCGGCGTAGTAGCCTTCAGTATAACATTATGCACATTATAATGTTAACTCGTAAACTTATTGGTCCAACTTAACTGCTTTATGTAAACCTATGAACTCACCAGCTTTTTGCTGACTTTTTAGCAAGTTTTCTCAGGTGTTTAATTGATTGATGTATGATGAGGCAAGGCAGCGCTTGGCAGGGGCATAGGCACACGTTTGGAGTGTACACATAACACTCATGACCAATGTTTTGTACTATGGGACAACTTAAAACAATTATGGGCCTTGTTTTCCGCATTCATAACTATGTAAAACTTATGTTTTTAATTTATGAAACTTTAAAACGGGTTAGATAATCCGTTCTCTATTACTTGTGTTGTGATCTCAATAAGTAGCACCCCGATATCTCTTCCGCTGCATTCTGATTTGGGGGTGTTACAGATTGGTATCAAAGCCAAGGTTATAGAGAATTAGGTACTTTTACAAAACCTAAACTATAACCAAATTTTTCTAAAAACACTTCAACACTGTCGCCGCTGCCAATGTCTGCCATGCCTTGCCTACTGTTACACGATGTAGTCGTGTTATGTTTTACTGCTGCATATTAGGTTCGTATAAGCTATCATTTGAATTAAATTAATTATTTCTCAAAGTCATTAAGTTTCTTAATTAACTCACATTTAGACTTTAAGACTTTTCTTGTTTGATTGGGTTGCGAAGTTTAAATGTGTATAAGCTCATTCTCATTTAAACTTTAAGGCTGTTCTTGTTTGATTGGGTTGCGAAGTTTAAATGAGAATAATGTTGATGTAACAAACTGAATGAAATTAAGGAATAATTAATTTAAGGATAGTGTAGAGTAGACTACGAATGCCTATGCCTGATATCTCTCTATGTTAAACTGCGTAACATGCCCACTATTACAATATCGCACTATGCTATGCTTCCATAACTGCCTCTACTTTATTTACGTATGTAACGTACAACTCGTCCTTTGTATTTACGTATGTAACGTACAACTCGTCACTTTGTGTCGACCTCTACATTATTTACGTATGTAACGTATAACTCGTCCATCAGTATCGACCTCGCATTATTTACGTATGTAGCGTACAACTCGTCACATGTGGACCTCTACGTTATTTCTGTATGTAACGTACAACTCGTCATTGCTTCTATGTTATTTCTTTATGTAACATACAACTACTTGATCTATATTATATCCACGCACGTATTTAAACCACCTCTGTCACTGGTCACGATCTCTTATTTCACTCATATGTTCTATCCTTCGTAACCTCATACGACACTACTCCTTCTATTCTAAACTCGCTATTGTACTCTTTTATGAAACCGCGTTGTATTCCGTTTAATGAATCATTTATCTGTTGTTCACTTATCGCCTCACGTCACCGAATCTTTCTTGAATGACTACCTCTTTTCCACGTCAAATTTTAAGAATATATACCCACATCTCGTCACCGTATCGACCGCGACAATCCTCGCATCTTAAACCACGAGGACGTGGTTTCTTTTAAGGGGTAGGTACTGTAATAACTCCCAAATTTCCCCACCAATTATTGTGACTAATTTTTTTTCTTCGTTTCGAACTTTAAACACGACAAGTCACGGGATATTTTTCACCTCAACCTCGATAAGTAATTTTTTTTTTAAATATATATAATAAACTTTATATATATATTTTTATCTACCGGGTCTCTTAACCCAAACCCGATCCAATTCATTTTATTCCCTTGGGCCGCAACCCACACTAAACCATCAAACCAAATATATAGTCCATTTCTATTTTTGGCCCTTGTGGACCGAACACATGCAAAACCACAAACACAACACCTTTATTATATATTTTTTTCTTGTCTCTGGTGTTGAATTGAATGCAAGCCAACAACAAATGGTTAACTTTATTATATACTAGTATATTTTTTCTTTCATTTTGGCTGCTATCCCACGACACGACAGAAACACACAAACACAACATTTCTATTTGCTTTTTCCTGCTTTGCGTGTAAGACCAAACCAAAGGAGACAAGACCTTCACTTTTTAGCCACCCTAATCACATAAACTAATGCCCTAGACCATGCCTTGACAAGTGACAACCATGACCTTGTTATCCTTTGGGCAATATGTTCCCCCTAAGCATACTTGACATGACTATTCCTCCTCATGCCCTTGTTTCCAGCCGATCCATTTAGCATGCCAAGATCAAGCAAGATCTCTTTTCTCCTCATCTCATTTCCATGCACAAAGTAGTAGTAAAATAATTCTAAGGCCATGCCTTGTGTAACTATATAAAACCCCCCTTGTCTCACCACCTAGAGCTCACTCAAAACATATCTCACCTTACCCTTGTTCACTGTCGAGAAGAAGGAGGAGAAACAAGGTTTCGGGTTTCATTTTCATAAGATAAGAGTATCTTCGGGATAGTTTCTAGTCGGGTTAAGCATTGGAAGCTAGGTCATTTATCGTCTCACTTGTTCTTGGTCACGTCGCATTCGACTTCACTCTATCTAAACTCACCACTGTAAGCACTCGAAGCACTCCTCAACTTATATGTCGTTTGTTTAAGAAGCTTGTGTTTGAATAATAATGAAAAGAAAACGTAAAAGAAACGTAAAAATTAAAGTTTGGCTTTTGGACTTGTGCCTATACGACTTAATTGCTTATTTTGTGACTTGTATGCCGACCTTCGAACTCATGAGCTTGTAGAAACGAAACAAACCCTTTTGAACATTTCAAAAATCGAGTTGAAGGCTTGGTCTCGTTTTGTGTTGAGTCATGAAAACCCCAAGATAAGCCGAGCTTATCTTGGTGCTTATTTTGGTCTCATGCTTGTAAACATTAAGCCAACTTTTAAAGCTTAATAGCATTGTGTTTAAAGATGAAGAAATAATAAGAACTCAACATATGCATGAATACATACACGTTACATACTGAGAAGGAATTAATCAAAAACTAAAACAGTTAGAAAGAGGTTAAAGTTTATATTACTGGGATGTAAAACACGAAGTAATGCCTAGCTTTGTTGGTTTGGGTGTTGGGCCTTCAAACGAAGGGTCACATGTTCGATTCCCATCAATGGCTGTTTTTTTTCCCTTTATTTTTTTTATACAAGTTTCACCTTTTGACAGCTTTAGCCCTTCCACTTCATGTCTTTTAGCAACTTTCTTAAAACTTCTAATAAGTTTTCAAAACTATTATATAAACTATATTTTCACATAGCATATTTTTGTGACAATTGATTTATAGAGAGAAACTAATATTTATGACCGGGTCATGCCCAATTATTGTCAAATTCTTATACTTAGTCTATTTTCACAAACTAGGCCAAACTACGAGAACTAAAAAAATATAATTTATGGAAAATAAATTATAGACTTTTTTTTTCAACTTATCATCCACTAACTAAAAATATATATAAACACATTTTTATATATGTATCGCGACATGTAACGTTATTTATATAAATACTTAACCTTAAGTATTAATTAACATTTTACTGACAACATATAATTTTCACAAACACTTTTATTGTGAATATTTTCCGTACTAAGTATTTCGGTTACTCCTGAACCGAAAACCCACCCGTCACGAATACTTTTATATACTCTTATATATATAGTACGTTTGTCCAAGAGCCAATACTTACAAAATATTTTGAAACGATTTAAAAGTAAACTCTACCACACAAGCAACATTAAACACAACCACTTGTAAACACTTAAATTTATTCACACACTTCGAGTCGTGAGTACTCAAAACTGCAAAATGAGACTTGCCCTCTCGTTCTTAGGTTCCGGGTAGGAGCCACTTCTATATCACACTCGATCTCTTTGTACTTATTCACCGAACTGCTAAGGTGAGTTTATAGCCCCACTTTTACTCTTATTTACTTGCTTTATAAAACTTTGGGGTGAGAAACATGCAAAACTCTTTTCGGACCTGAAACTGAAAACACTATTACGTGAAACAACTTTGAATCCCAACTATGTTACCGTTAGTTAGTAGCACCCCATGACCCGAACGCTTCTGCTGTGCAAATTTTGGGGGTGTTACAATACCCCTCTAAACCACTCATTGTCACACACCACTACTTCTAAGCTTACACCACCACTTCCAACACTGAAAAATGGTGAGGAAACATAATTCATATAAACAAACCCACTATTCAGTGTGAAAATTTTTTGAATCCGTAAACCCCACTTTTCGACCACTACAAAAATCATCCTCTCAATCACCCCACACCACCACCGAGGCTTTCAAATATCAAAACCCATTAACAAACCTTGAGAGGGTTTTTAGAATCATCAAAATCAGATTAACATGTAAAACCGCGCCGCCCAAATCTGAGAAGACACTCGTCAAGATCGGAAAAACTGTCGTTTCCCTGCCCAGATCTGGAAAATGTGTCGTCGCCGTCTGCTCTCTCCATTAACAACCGTCGGACCTGTTTTGTCTCTATAAACAACCACTGGATCCTTTTTCTTCATAGTGGTGAATTGCTCATACAATGATAGATCTTTTAGTACAAAAAGTTCATGTTTTTTGTTTGTGTGTATTTTTTGCAACCTGACATTTGTGTTCTGTTGATATTAAAAGACAAAAAGAAAACTAAAAGATTTTTAGTCATTTAATTGAAAGAAAATACATAAAAGAAGAGAAGTACTCATTTAAATATTTAAAAGGAATAAGATAAAGGCTATTTTAGTCATTTAACTTCGGTCAGGGACTAACATGCAACCAAAACTTTAAAATGAGGACCATCGTTGCACTTTCGAAAAGATAAGGACCGAACCTGCAATTTGGCCAAACCACAAGGACCAAAAATACAATTTACTCTTTAATTACATATATCAAACCTCATTTGTGAATTACGAGTAAATATTAAACTTCAATCGTCTGCATCGTTCAAAATTAACACAGCCTACACAATTAAAACTTAAAAGTTTTATACTATTTTTCAAATTCAAAATTAACAAAGCCTACACATATAATTAAAATTTAAAAAGTTTATACTATTTTTTTTGTCGGTGTTTAGAGTACCTGTTATTTTTATATCAATTTTGAATGAAATGTACGATTGAAGTTTAATATTTAATTATATATATTAAACCTCATTTGTGAATTACAGTATATATTAAGCTTCAATCGTTGACATCGTTCAAAACTAACATAGCCTACAAATACACCATCCGTATACACGCTGGTACATAATCAAGAAAGAGTTTACTACTTCGGTAATTTGGTTTTTATATATGTTATGTAAATTGCTTTTAGCACAAGGTATGGCTACTAATAACATGCCAAAGGGAGAAAAAAAAATACCAATGGCATGCATTGCCATACCACCCCAACATGCCAAATGCATTTGAGTTACTAGAGTGGCTCAAGCCAATGGTTTTTCTTTGGGTTATTTATTTATTTATTTTTTGTATTGTGAGTGAGTGGGTATTTTTAGTGGGGTATTTTGCGGGACCCAATAACATGTTAGTGGTGTGTTATGAGGAGGTGTTTTAGTTATTAGTGTGTTATTGAAAGATGAAACTTAAAACCAATTATATGATGTGGCGTTGATGCCCACAAATGTTTGCATCCGCAAACACACATCAATTTTTCCTCTAGAAATACAAACACAAGCGTACATATTGTTGAGATTGGTAGCGGTGTTTCGGGTTCATCTGTCGACTCCGTCCCCTCTTATGTTTTGCTATAGCATGCATTGGTGCATGCATGGTAACTATCATTTCCTAGTATAGTATTATTACTAATTTTCCTATATTTACTTACGGAAAAGGATCCTCTCTGTGTATTACTTTGTACTACTACATCACTATCACTACTAATAAAACGTCGATTTTAAAAGTTAAAAGACTTATTTAATTTAATAGGTTAACTTTATAAAGGCGTTAATTTTAATAATTCGTGTTATAGGTCAGGGGTGTGAAAAATGCAATTCAATGCCCGAAGTTGGGTGACTTGGTTGATCAATTGAGTTATGTGGGATGCATTGAATTATGCTTTACCTATACACCTTATTAATAAGTTTAACGTACTAGAAAATTTGAGCCATAAAGTTTTCTGAAAGGTTTCAAACTTTGTCCCCAAGAAAATATAATTAGTAAGTGTCTCACAATTTGAAACACAACCCACTCCAAATTCAACTTCATCCGATCAAACAATGGAACCATTCTCTGGATCTTCGCTCCCAACCCCCGGTACAGACGCCAAAAAGCGTATAGTTACGTACTTCTACAAACCAACCATCGACGACTACACTTACGGACCAGATCACTTCATGGTACTGCGTCGTATCACTATGACACACAGTATGGTTGAAAGCTATAAGCTTGAGCAACACATGAAAGTTGTGAAAATACATCCTGCCGAAACAAACGAAATGTACATGTTTCACGATAAGGCTTATATAGTTTTCTTGTCTAAAGTTACCCAACAAATATTGGGCAAAAAAACACCGAAATAGTAAAGAAATATATTGAAAAACAAGATGATTGTCCGGTCTTTGACGGCTTGTTTGAGTTTTGTAAATTGTCTGTTGGGGGAACACTTGGTTGTGTTGCTGTGTTGAATAGATTTGAGGCGGACATTGCGATTAATTGGGTTGGGGGCTTGCATCACGCTAAGAAGACCAAAGCTTCGGGTTTCTACTATGTGAATGACATCGTTCTGGGGGTTCAAGAGCTACTAAAGATTCATCAGGTATATATTGTTTCTGATGATCTATTATTATGTCATAGTAGTGAATAATAGTAATAATAGTAATATTTTACTTAGTTTGTTATCTTATTATTAGCTAGTTTGCTAAGGGTTAGCAACTATTATTACTACTATTCACTACTATGACATAACAATAGATCATCGAAACAATATATACATGATGAATCTTTAGTAGCTCTTGAATCCCTGCGATGTCATTCACATCGCGTAAACCCTAAGCTTTGGTCTTCTTGGCGTGATGCAAGCCCCCAGCCCAATTAATCGCAATGTCCGCCTCAAATCTATTCAACACAGCAGCACAACCAAGTGTTCCCCCAACAGACAATTTACAAAACTCAAACAAGCCGTCAAAGACTGGACAATCATCTTGTTTTTCAATATATTTCTTCACTATTTCGGTGTCTTTTTGCCGAATATTTGTTGGGTAACTTCAGACAAGAAATCTATATAAGCCTTATCGTGAAACATGTACATTTCGTTTGTTTCGGCAGGATGTATTTTCACAACTTTCATGTGTTTCTCAAGCTTATAGCTTTCAACCATTCTATGTGTCATAGTGATACGACGCTGTACCATGAAGTTATCTAGTCCGTAAGTGTAGTCGTCGATGGTTGGTTCGTAGAAGTACGTGACTATACGCTTTTTGGCGTCTGTACCGGGGGTTGGGAGCGAAGATCCAGAGAATGGTTCCATTGTTTGATCGGATGAAGTTGAATTTGGAGTGTGTTGTGTTTCAAATTGTGAGACACTTACTAATTATATTTTCTTGGGGACAAAGTTTGAAATCTTTCAGAAAACTTTATGGCTCAAATTTTCTAGTACGTTAAACTTATTAATAAGGTGTATAGGTAAAGCATAATTCAATGCATCCCGCCTAACTCAATTGATCAACCAAGTCACCTAACTTCGGGCATTGAATTGTATTTTTCACACTCCTGACCTATAACATGAATTATTAAAATTAACACCTTTATAAAGTTAACCTATTAAATTAAATAAGTCTTTTAACTTTTAAAATCGACGTTTTATTAGTAGTGATAGTGATATGGTAGTACAAAGTAATACACAGAGAGGATCCTTTTCCGTAAGTAAATATAGGAAAATTAGTAATAATACTATACTAGGAAATGATATTACCATGCATGCAGCAAATGCTATAGCAAAACATAAAAAGCAATTTACATACCATTTTTGTTTTCTTAGAACTTTGATTAGCAAATCCTCTATGGAATATGAACATATCGTGATATCCGTCTCATATTTTTCCTACTAGACGAAAAAATGGGCAGTAATGCAACCCAAGTTGTTTCTTGAATTACATGCCATAAAATTAAGCTATTTGGCATTAGTATTTTACTATGTATTTGTGTAGTAACTCGTATGTGTAAAAGGCAGACCAAGAAATATGGTGTAATCTAGTCGAGCCAAGTATCTATTTCTACACTCGAGCTTGAGCTTAGTGATTAGATACTTGTTACAAATTAATATAAGTTATCGTTACTCGATTTGAGATATTTGAGCTCGACTTGCTTGTATTTTACACAAAGTATGTGAATACACAAATACATAAAGGCACATGTGTACAAAGACACAATCTCCATAATATCTCACGAGCTTTACAAGCTGAGTATTAAAATGCTTGAGCTCACCTCCAAAATTTAATCAAGTCGTTCAAGCTCAACTCAATTTAGGTAATTATTTTGAGTATTTTGTAAGGTAATTATTTTGAGTATTTGGGGATGGTCAGAAATGGTTTCGGGATTAACCTTATGAGGACGCGTACATATGAGTAAAAAAGGTTCGCCCTTTTCTAGTTAACATGAACTTGGATTATTAAAGGTATAAACCGTATATCTCATTGATTGAATACTGATTACATTTGATAACATATACAATGATCTGATGGGCAATAATGCAATACAAATACATGATCGGGCTAGGCCCTTATAAGCTATCGCTAACATGGATAACCTCATGTGTTTTAACCTTATGTAGGTCACAAGTATTACGAGCTAAAGTTTTTAATGCTCGAGCTCAACTTGGTCTGAATTAGGTCAATTCCGAATATTTTACGCCTCAATCTTAACTAGGTCACAAGTTTTATCTAGGTCACAAGTTTTATGGTCTTGTTTACGCAATTACACCACTACCGGCGTGGCAAAAAAATGATAGGAAAACAAAAGGAACAACACAATTACACCACAACGGCACAACCTATTATCTTTCTTTGTTTTCATTTCCATGACGATATAATAAAATACTCACTAACCATTTAAAACTCAATAGTAATCTCAATCCAACAATCATCATCACCCAATTCTTTTTCACTTTTTAGTATTGTTCACATTCTTACTTATTATACTTGTCCTACGCAAGTATGAGATATAAGTAAAAGCATGCTTACAAATACATATATAACTCAAATTTTAAAAAAGTTATGTGGAGTTAACTAGGAAAAATAAGATATTTAATTATATATGAAAAGAGATAAATCTTAGACTTAACACTTTGCACATTTGCATTATTTACGTATAATAAATCCATACCAAATTTATAGAAAACATTTTTTTAAACCTTTTATGCGGTTGATTTATCTGAAATTTTAAAAAGTTGGTTTGATTGGTTCTCGATGACACTCTTACAACTATATTATCTTTTTTAAACTTTGTAACTCGTTCTGACATTTTGCAATTCTATCAAATTATTTGTGCATTTTTCGATAAAATAATATACTGGTTCAAAATAAATATTAAATGATGTATTAAAATGTTGTTATTAAAAGCATTTGTAGTGTGTGTATGATGGATTAAACGTGTATTGTTTAAAGATGTATTAATAAGAGTCCTATAAAATTTTTGAAAAAATATCTTTAATGCATCATTATATGTAATACAAAAAACATTGGAATATTGGAAAAAATCTAAAATCTATGTTATTTTCACGTACAAGAAAGTCACAAAGTTAAATATTTTGTTTTGTATTCAAGCATGCAACAATCCGGCATACGAAATATACCATATTCTTGACACATACTATAGGTGCACACAGCAGTATATGGTCATAAGATATTTCACTTCGCTAACCAATGTGGGATGAGTTAAAGGTTACAACAGAGCGAAAAAATTGTTTGGTTTAGTTGAGTCACAAAGTTAAATATTTTGTTTTGTATTTTTTTTTTTTTAAACAAATACATACTCTCAAAGAGTACGATCGTCTCAGATCAAGTAGTACAATATTTGATGTGACTTATTAGAAATTACTCAACAACAAAATCTGTGCATCGCGCGAGTCGAAAAGCCTCGTATAAGTAAAATTGTTCGCCCTCCCTCGTTAACCCTAACTTTTGGATAATGCATTATATTTAATACAAATAAAGTTGCAAAAAATTTAGAATCTATGTTATATTTCGCATTGAGTAAAGTCGTACAGTTAAATCTTTTATTTTGAATTTAACTCTACAACATATCCAATACATGGAATATAACATATTCTTGAGACATACTATCCATGCACAAAACAGTATATAATCATAAGATTTTTGACTTCGCCAACCAATATGGGATGAGTTAATTAAAAGGTTCGAAATTGTGATAACCTATGTGCTGTAGTATATGTACTGTAGTAATTTTATTTTCTCTTTTAGATAACTTATGCTCGCCACATGTGTGAAAGAATCATATATTTGGAAAACGAGCAGCTTGCATATAACTACATAAACCTCGAAGTCTATTCTCAGATTACATGGTGTTTGTCTACTAAAATAATCATTTACGATCAAACTGAAATAAAAATATTGGGATCGAAAACAAGCCCGTTGTTGAACACTTGAACCAACTGTTAACCAGATTTAAACTCGAAGTTTTCCGGTGAAGTAGAATTGACATACATATGCTCGTCATTTATAACACAAACAATTACTGCTAATTGTTATTGTTAATTGCTAATTGTAGTTGACATACTGCTAGTTTCGCCAAACAGACCAATAATGGAGGGTTATCAGTTACACTTATGATCAAGTTTTAGCATCGTTTCATTTTTTACGTTATGGATCTTTAATAGTTCTTGCTATCTCATAATTACAAAACATTTAATTTTATTTTAATTGAATGGTTCCATGATCAAATTATGTAACATTTCTTAACTTGTATTAGGTAGCTAGATAGACAAACAAGGGCATGTTGCATTTGGTTCATTTTCATGTTTTTATGTAGATGGTTATGGTTGTTTTTGTATTTGTTAAATGGTGCAATATAATAATCACCCAACCAACCACCCCTTGGTGATAATCTTTTATTATAACAATAAACATGAAGATTAGTCCCCAACACGGTGCCTAATAGTATAAAGGATGGTTATCAGTTACACTTATGATCAAGTTTTAGCATCATTTCATTTTTTACTTTATAGATCTTTAATATGTGTTCTTGCTATCTCATAATTTATGACGCTAGCACATTTCTACCTAAAAAAATGATATAATCATTACGTGAATGAATGGTTCCATGATCAAATTATGTAACATTTCTTAACTTGTATTAGGTAGCTAGATAGACAAACAAGGGCATGGTTGCATTTGGTTCATTTTCATGTTTGTATGTATTTTTTGGTCATGGTTGTTTTTGTATTTATTGCAAATGTAACATATCCGTCAGTATCTCCATCCATTCAATGTGATAAAGTTCAAGATTGTGACGAAAGGATAATATTGACTTCACGTTTTAAAGGGCAATTTGCATGTAATCTTTGATATCCATTTTTCAGTTTATGAGGTGTTAATTTGTTGACTCAAAAATCACATATTGGATTCGAAAACCAGGTCCAACGATATTGAACTAATCACAAACTTGTGGATCCGGAATGATTTTAGAAACTCCATAACTGTTCATCAATCACATACTCTTTTATAAAACGGATCAATCAGTTGAGATATTATATATAGAATGTGTACCTGAAGTAGATTTATATTACATATGATGCGGTCATTTTTTCGTAAGTTTGAAATTACTAGTAATAATGATCTATATAAAAACATTTTGTCCATGCTTGTTTGCTTGCTTCTATATTGCGTCTAAACATGTTTACATACACATACACGCACATACATGTACTAATCGGGATTACATTTATAATTTTTATAACAATGGCTACAATTTTTATAGTTAATTGACTACAATCCTTCACAAAAAATACACAAACAATGAATCAAAGAGCCAAAAGAAAAATCAGAGACCCATATTTATAGCATAAAATTGTATCCAATTGACTAAAAAAGTTATAGTTAATATATTCCCTAAATATAAATATTAAAAAGTTAAAACTTTATATTAATTTGGGAGTGGTGGTCACAAGTTCAATACTTAATTCTGTGGCCAATGTCTTGTAAGAAAAGATTGGCTAAATAGACACATTTTTGAAGATTTAGGCGCATTTAATTTCATTCTTTTTGAAATGGGCATATAGCCCATGAAAACTTAAATAGCACAAACAAGACTTTTTTTTCTCTCAATTGTTGAGCATTAACGATCGTTTAAAGATTTTTTATATAATATATTTATTTTGTTAATATAAATAAGATATTACGTTTAAGGAATTTATTTAGTCGTTTTAGGTCTTTTATTAGCGATTTGTATAACGTGTGCCTGGTTTGGTACCGCTACTGTTAAATTTACGCCGTGCTTTCGCCTGCCCGCCTGTTTTGCCACCTCTAAATTCAACCTATGCACCATCTATCCAAAATAAAATAGTGACATATAATTAATAAACATTGCACTTCTTGTACCTATGTGGGATGCAAAGATGAAACGTGCCTACATTGATTCAAGCTTTTTAAGTATGTTGATTCTAATCTATACAATTGATGTTCTTATGAGCTTATGTATATTGAAGGTACTCTTATTTGGAGATCCTATATGAGGTATGATTTTCTTTCTAATTTCATACAAATTTTCCTAGTTTAAAAATTGTTTGTTTGGTTCGATCCATTCATTGTTTCTCGAGTAAACACATGCCATAAAGTTCAGCTAGTTGGCATTGCTATTTTACTACATGTAACATGATACATACACATATACACACATGTATGTACGAATTTATAAATGCATGTTAACATTCATAGACGGAATTTAGTGAGGACCGAGGACATTGTGGCCTTTATACTTACTACAAGAAAAACCATGACAAAATATTAAAGACCATGACAAAAATATTTGTGACTTCATTTTGGTCAAGACGAAACTTGTAAGTGCTCATAGTAAACTTGTGTTTTAGTCTTTCATTATTTTTCTTTCCTGTTGTTTGAATTAGTCACATAATTTAGTGACATATTGTTGTTTGAATTAGTCACATAATTTAGTGACAAATGCGTTTTTTATCAATATTATAACAGTTAATGATGAGTCACATAATAAAATATATACAAGGAGTATATGGCATAAAAGTCAAGCTATTTGGCATTCTTATTGTACAACGTATTTGTGTAGCAACTTATAAGGGTAAAAGGTAGATTAGCAAATACATGTGCAATTTATTCGAGCCAAGTATCAATTTTTATGCTCGAGCTTAGTGATGGAATACAAGTTACAATTATAATAGAAGTTAACATCACTCGAGTCAAGATATTTGAGCTCGACTAGACTCGAGTTGCTTGTATGATACAAAAACTATAAAGACATGATCGTGAGAAGACTCACAACTTTTATGTACAAACCAAGTATTTTGATACTCGAGCTTGACTCACACTACAACAATCGCCGCTTTCGCAGGCGAAATTTCAGGGCTTTCCCCGGGGACATGTCCCCTGCGAAACCTTTCTCCGGGGACATGTCACCGGCAAAAATTCCCCAAGGATACCTTCTCGGGAATACTTTTGACGGGGACTGTCTACCACTTTTACCGGGGACACGTGGGTCCCGCAGCCGATTGTCTCCGATCAAACATGTCCGACGTGGCACGTGGTTTTGCCGGGGACACGTCCCCGGGGAAGAGTGTAACCACTGTTGTGGTAAACTATTTCGCCGGGGACATGTCACCGGGTAAAGTCGTAAATTAAATATGCTTTTGAACTTTCCCCGGGGACATGTCCCCGGGGAAGAGTGTAACCACTGTTGAGGTAAACTATTTCGCCGGGGACATGTCACCGGGTAAAGTCGTAAACTAAAGTATGCTTTTGAACTTTCCCCGGGGACATGTCCCCGGCAAAACAAGCTGACCCACTATGCAGAATATTGCTGCAAAATGGGTAATTTTCAGATTTTTTCTGGAAATTTTACGGAAAAAATCTACAACCTGATATCATAATATGCCAATCCACAACCTGTTTTACCAATGTCACAACCTGTTTTAATATGCCAATCATAACACAAATTTGCTAAACATAATATCATATATACAACATAGTTATCCTTTTCCAAAATCGCCAAAACGGTTCCTAAACCGTTAACGCATGATCATCTACAAAACTATCCAAAACAACGATCCGCAAATGGTCCAAAAGTATAACAAGATATATCAACAAGATAATTATAATAAATAAATAAATAAATCAATAAATAAATAAACAAACAAATAAACACATTTAACCACTCGATAACAATTTCATTCAAATAATTAAGTGTTGTTCTACAAATTACAATTCGAGATTAATCTTCCACATCATCAACATAAAATTCAACATTATTAGTATTGTCATCTTCATCATCTTCATTCTCGTGGCCATCATCATCATCGATGCTAAATTATGAGGAACGTGATCATCAAAATCAATATCATCTTCGCCTTCCACAATAGTGATAGCGGTGGTGGTGCCTCGACTTCTCATTGGTTGAACATCTATATTTATAATGTTATAATCCAACCGATCCAACTCGTGAAAGTGTGATATGTGATGAGTTGTTGTCATGTACAACATCCCTGGTTGTCTTCTACCACAATGATATCCGGGTTCCAAATCTTTCGATGATAAGAATCTTGGACGGCCTTCCAATTACCACGTTACCCGGAAATCAAGGTAAAGACTTGTGTTGCTTGCATTGCAAGAATGAATGGTTCGTTTGAAACGATACACGATCGGTCATAATTTGCGTAATGTTGTTTCTATAGGTACAACGTTTTAGGCGATTAGTGTTATTAGTGTCGAACCATTTGACTTTGAACAACACAACATTGAATGAAATATATGAAAACTCGAGAATATCTTCAAGTGGCCATAATGCATTCCTCCATCAAGGTTAGGAGTTGAAATTCACTGTTTTGAGTTGAACGACGTAAATCACGGTCGTGTATAGTAAACTTCACACCGCTGACTACGCAAGAGTTGATCGAGACTGCAGACATGATGGTCCACAAGCCAAAGCGAATAACTCGGCGGTACAAACTAGGTCCTTCGTACTTTTAATTCACGAATCTATGAGAAAGTTAAGAATAGATAGATAAGAGTAATAGTCGTTATTTATACAGGTAATACATACAATAAGTCTACCTTCATCTCAAACCAATGAGGAAACCCTTCTTCCAAGTCTCGCCAGAAATGCCCTCAGTAAATGTTCATGATATTAGAATAAGTCGTCGAATAACAACTTACGTGAAACAAATTTTGAAATAAAACGCGTACTCTTTGCACGCGCTCATGTACGGGTCGATTTCATGATTTGTTGTGTAGTACGTACCATACTACTTGCTTCATTGTGTCCGATTTAAACCGAACTAATGATTGTTTACCATTCTTTTGCAAACCGATCGAAACACCTCAAATCGACTTGTTGGCCTTGGACCGCCCTCATTCCGGTCAGACGATTAAATCTCGCCTCAACACCCGAAAATAATGCGAAGAAAGTTAATGCTTCATCGACAATATAACCCTCCGCTATTGTGTCACACCCCAAATTACTGCTTTGCGGTGGAATGGAATTCGTCATAGCACCACAATCACAGTTATATTGAACGACCTAAAGTGTCGCTTTGAAAACACATCGCTTGATTTATTAAAACAATCGAGTTTACAAAGTATAGGTCCCAAATGAAAATCAACTTGTGCGGAAATAATTTTGTTACAAGCCAAACGATGTTTTAAAGTTCATAAAACCCAGTGAGACGCCGTCACCGCGACTCTATGATGTGTCCATATGCATGCCATGAAGTGAATGCCTTAGATACCGAGATAAAACATGCTAAAAGTGTCAACACAAAGGTTGAGTGAGTTCATAGAGTTTGTGTTGGAATGTAAAGCCTTTCAAAATCGTTTATGCAACAAAGGCATTGTAAATCCACCCGCCCAAGTTCCGCCCATACAAAACTTGCAACTGTGTGTTCACAACCCACCGCCAAAATGTGTATAGTTTATGTTCAAACACATGATGTCAAATGAATTCACATAGTACCTAACTCGACGAGAACAATAGCACTTAATCAATAGGACTAGACTCAATGTATCGTAGTCAACCTTGATTTAGAACATTATACGACGAGAACTATAGCACATAATCAATAGTACATGACTCAATGTATCAGTAGTCAACTGATATAGTACTTTATTCGACGTATAACTATAGCACACAAACAAGAACAATTGATATAGTACAACATTCGGTTTTGAAACGATGGTAATCATGATAGAAGTTATCCTTAAAAATCTAATGTACTTGTGAAAAATAGTTAAGCATATATCTCCCCCAAAAATAGTATGAAAACAATTGAAAATGGGGCTATGGAACTCACTTGATGAAGTGATGCGATGACAAAAGTGAGCACACTGAAATGAGGCGCAACCTCTAACTGCGACCTATTATGAATGATATGATACATAATAAGTTATGATGTAATGTTATGCATGCAATTCGTATGATATCTATACCACTTGTGAATTTTTGAAAATAACACTTATCGTCGAAAAATAATCGTATATCGTCTTGACCATTTTTAAATTACTTTACATGTATTTACGTTGAAATGATATCCTACGATAATCATTTAGCGATTTATTATGAAATTATAACTTTTCGTCGTAAAATAATATCGTTGAAATTTCCATGTAAGTGACTAAAACGGCCTCTAAAATCTAGTCGTAAAATGGTGCACGTCGAGCGTTAGGAAACGAACTCAACGGTTTTGGGAAGCTCGTATCATAATCTCAAAGTTTTAGCATTTAAGTTTTCATCCTAGAGGTCTCGATCATGGAGAAAAATATAGGTTAAGTATGCTACCTTTGTCCAAAATATTGTTTAAGAGTGGTTTTCGGCAAAGTTTAAGTAACCGTATTTAATTCATTACTACTCCGCTTGACAAACGGTCGGACATTTTGGAAAATATGCTTGGCGAACTTACTTTTACTAGAAGACATCACTTTATAAAAAGTTCTACGTCAATGTTAAAAATGACCTTCAACATGGTCACTTGTTGCCGTAATACTTGTCTAATATAAATATAATAGTTTTTCTTATATAATAAAGTTACGGCAATTTTGTGTAAACGTATAATTTAATCATTACAAACCGTTTTCACGTATTATATGTCCTTAGCTTCGTATCAAAGTATACTAATATATTTTGATAAACGACACAACTTATAACGCTTAAGACTCATTTTGTCTCGTAAAAAGTGGACGAACATGCTGAATTTTCGTGATTTTATATATTTCGTCAAACTTGAAAAATTCATATCTTCTTCGTTATAGTCTCGTTTTAATCCGCTCAAGCCGCCACGGTTTCGCTTTTAAAGTATATTTTCTAAATATCTAGGCCAAAAATTTTATCTACTGCCGAGATTTCCAGATTTTCAAAATAAGATCAGACCCCTTTATAAACTTGTCGAAATGAGTTTTTCACGCGCCAAACCTATTCTAACCCATTCAAAACAACTCCGTAGCTATTCTAATCCTACCATACACCTTCTTAGGGTGTCATGGGTTCCTAGACGTCACCAAGAGTGATATATTACAAGGAATAATTATAGGATGACATAAATATATATAATTCTTATAGCATGTTTTCTCAAATATGATGAAATGAATATGAAAATGACTATGAAATATGATCATGAAAATGAAAAGCTTACAAGTAACTTGATGAGGTTTATGAGAACAAAGGATTTCCTAATCACCCTAGGTTTTTATTGCAAAACCTAAATAAAAAGTGATACTAGTGTGTATAAAACTTGTCTTGAAATTTTTTTGGATGATCTCCTCTTGATCCTATGGTTGGCCGGTTTGTGAAGAGAGGAAGAGGAAGGATAGTTTTGATTTTTACACTTAAAAGAAATGAGTAGGTATGTGTAAGAGTTTGAGTGTAATATAAGTAAAAATAATATCTAGCAAATCTTTAGGTGAATCACTATGTATGTCGACAACCATAAGAAACATAGAAGACTTGTGGTACTTTTGTATCATTTAATATATAAGTATATTGTAAATGTGTAGTTACTTAAAGATAGTTGATAACTTGTGTACATATTTGAGCTTTTAGGGTAGCGTTAGCTAAAAATAAATTTTAACGGGTCAAAGTAAAATATAAGTAAAATATATTGTAGTCATAAAAATTGTAAAAATACATTTCTTGCAAAATTTGAGTGAAATAATAATTATCGTGTAGTTTTTAAGAAAACCGTCATAATAATATAAATTTAACAATTTATATACAAAATAAATTTAAACACCTGGGTAAACTCATAATATTATTTTTAAAAACTTAATGTAAGTATAAAATATATCGGGATAATTTTGGAAGTATCGGATTAAATGTTCAAATAATAACTTACGCGACAGCGCTTATTTAATATGAAATTAATCGCTTTAATGAAAAATACAAAACCATGCATGAACTAATATGATGATAATGATGTTAATGATATGTAGACTAAACCTAGTCTATATGAAATGTCCTTTGATGATATGATCATGAATTCGCAGCTAAACCATTAAGGTTACGCGAATTTGATACTCGTAAACCCAGGTTACGATAAATGATGAAATAGTGAAACTTGAGAAATGACTTGAAATTGCGAGTTGTCACATATTGTACCTTCAGGCTTGGCTTTAAACGACCGAGTATAGGTGCTATGGTATACGTATCATGTTAAACGACCGAGTATAGGTGCTATCGTATACGTATCATGTTTAACGACCGACTATAGGTGCTATGGTGTACGTATCATGTTTAACGACCGAGTATAGCTGCTATGGTATACGTATCATGTTTAAAGACCGAGTATAGGTGCTATGGTATACGTATCATGTTTAACGACCGAGTATAGGTGCTATGTTATACGTATCATGTTAAACGACCGAGTATAGGTGCTATGGTATACGTATCATGTTTAACGACCGACTATACGTGCTATGGTATACGTATCATGTTAAACGACCGACTATAGGTGCTATGGTATACGTATCATGTTAAACGACCGAGTATAGGTGCTATCGTGACACGTGTCATGTTTAACGACCGACTATAGGTGCTATGGTATACGTATCATGTTTAACGACCGAGTATAGGTGCTATGGTATACGTATCATGTTTAACGACCGAGTATAGGAGCTATGTTATACGTATCATGTTAAACGACCGATTATAGGTGCTATGGTATACGTATCATGTTTAACGACCGACTATAGGTACTATGGTATACGTATCATGTTAAACGACCGACTATAGGTGCTATGGTATACGTATCATGTTAAACAACCGAGTATAGGTGCTATCGAATACGTATCATGTTTAACGACCAACTATAGGTGCTATGGTATACGTATCATGTTTAACGACCGAGTATAGGTGCTATGGTATCGTATCATGTTTAACGACCGAGTATAGGTGCTATGTTATCGTATCATGTTGAACGACCGATTATAGGTGCTATGGTATACGTATCATGTTAAAATATCGACAATAAATTGAATTTTTTTTAAATATAATTTTTGCCGGGGACATGTCCCCGGAAAAAGGTTTGGCGGGAATTTTCCCGCGAACAATTAACATGCTTATGACTTTGGTCAACTTTTGATAATACTTTTGGCGGGGACACGTCCCCGCCAAAAACTTGCGTTGAATTTTGACTATCCGGTCAAAGGTTAATAAAAAGCAATCTTACTTTCTCCGGGGACATGTCCCCGCGGAAATATGCGTTGAATTTTTCGTAAATGTCGTCAATTCATGTGCCACGTCAGATTCGGTTTTGTCGTTTAGTGACTTTGTCGCGTTGGCGAAAGTCTCCTCGCCCGTCCATCCGATTGTTGTAGTGTCAATATTGTACTTGAGTAGGTTGAACTCAGCTCAATGTAATTAACAAATCAGTTTAGAGTATTTAGGAGCCAATCTCAAATCACTCGTAGTACATATGCCTACGACAAAACATGTCAAAGAAAATATGATGCAAGAGAAAGGGGCAAGACTCGTAATCTCATATCACTCGTAAAAAGTTTGGAGTACTTGTTTTGTTAAAATAAATATTCATAAAAAATTAGGATTTATGTTATTTAAAACCCGCACCGTCGCTATACAAAAAGTTAAATATTTAAGACTCGTAATCTCAAATCACTCGTAAATAGTTTGAAGTACTTGTTTTGTTAAAACTACAATTCACTAAAAATTATAATTTATGTTATTTTTGTACAGGAAAGCCACATAAGTTAATTATGTAACTTTATAATTAACTTACCGACTCTTATACGAAAAGTCACAAATTCTAAACACAAGCTTATACCAACAACACTATATAACCATGTAACAATTTCTTTCTCTAAACTATGTGGAATGTGTTAAAACTTGAAGTGTTTATTCTTATTTTATTTATTTATAAAGAACTAGTAAAGGAACCTACCTACATTGATTCAAGCATATTTGTATGTGTTCATTTTGGAGCGTTTGTATATTGCTGCTACCTCCATAGTTAATGTCATACTTTAAATATGGTTCTTATACTACCTACGTCTTTACTTATTTAGTTCACGGTTTGATTTTTTATAGCCCTAGGTAGGGGTGTAACCGAGTCAAGCTGAGCTTAGATTGAATTTTACTAGTATAAGGTAGGTTTGAGCTTGAAATGATAGTTTGATGAGTTTTAACCATCCAGGCTTGAGCTCTGCTCGTGTAAGGCTCGAGTAAAGCTCGAGCTCGGCTCGAAAATCTTGAATTAAGATATAAACGTTAAATTTGATAGTCAAACTCATCAATAAATTCAAGAAATTACGCGATGAACTCGAGAAGAAAGAACTTATACAACACATTCGGGAGAATTAGGTTTTAAATGGTACTCGTACACATATTTAATTACCATACCAATATTCATGTTATCTTTAAGTTGTTCATATAAATATCTATACTAAAAATATATATGTTCTTGAAAGCCTGAAAAGTTCGATAAAAGCTCGAACTCGGCTCATTATGTGTTTCAAGCTTGTTTATGGGTTTGGGCTCGGGCTTGAGCTCGATAAAAGCACGACTCGATCAAGTCAAGCTCAAGCTCGAGTTGCTTGATAAAAGCTTGGCTTGTTTGCATCCGTAGCACTAAGCTCTAAACCTAAACCAAATGGTTCAGGTTGACTTATGTTGTTATGCTAATCTGTTCAATTTGGTCTCAGGTTGTTCCAAGCAAAAGTACGATCACAAATTTTGTTAAACATCCCTTAGCGTATGTAATGCACCAAGCAATTTCAACATATCAATAAAATCACACTATTTGAATATTTGTTTTACAATATTTGTTGCCTAAAAGAACCAAATAATATAGTATTTTTCGGGCGTTCTTCTTCACTAGATAATCAAATCATCTAACATCGAAAAGCAAATACTAAATATCTTGTAACCTAAATATTTAAAAGTATATATTCTGGCAAAATATTTAAAGGTATAGACTCTGAATGATGGAATAATTGTTATGTTAAGATATAAGTAAAAATGTTAAAAGAATCTATACATTAAAACATCTATAAATTAATACTCGATAAATTAATAACTTCGATAAAATTAATAATTTGTCCGGTCCTAACTTGGGACCAGTACAAATTTGGACCTCAATCGATAAAATAATAAGATAATAATTTTTTGAAACCCCAACGATATATATTAGTCCCAACGAAACTATAAATTAATAATTACTAAAAATTTCATATATATGAATCCATAGACACACAAAATTGATTATTTAGTTAAACTTCAAATCTATATTGAGTCTTATTGAGTTTAAAATCTCCTTAGTGCACTAAAGAGTTGGTGTGTTGTCTTCTCGTATTGCAACAAAAAGTGTTAATTTTATTTTCATAAAGTGTGAATGTTAATTCATAAAATGTTAATTGGAACTTGTTTTCAAATTTATTCCGTCTCTAATGAGTATACATCAGAATTCACTAAGATATTAGACTTGAAAATTTAATGGTCATACGTAAAACCTCTTTAAATTAATAAATTATTAATTTATCGATATAATAATATCTCGCTAAATTAATAAAATATCCTGGTCTCAACACTATTAATTTATATAGGTTTTACTTTATTATTTTTTCTTTGCTTGGAGTACTTGTTATTTTAACATAAATATTAAAAAGTCAAACTTATATCTGAAGCAATATTATAAATTAGGGTTTAATATATTTAATCTTATTAAACCTATTAAACCTCAATTTATAAACATCGCTCAGCATTGACATAAGCTAAAGACAAACTGTCCGTATACACACTAGTATATGAACAAGAAACATTTTACTTCTCCCACCTATGTGGGATGTAAGTAGGGGTGTTAATCGGGTCGGGTTGGTCGGGTTCGGGTCATTCGGGTCGGGTCGAAGTCGGGTCAAGGCTAAAAAAAACATACCCGAACCCGACTCTATTTGAACTCGGGTTGGTCGGGTTCGGGTCAAATCGGGTCGGGTCAAGTCGGGTTCGGGTCCGTGCCATTTTCAAAATCACATAATTTGATTTTTTAAATTTAGTAGTTAAAATCTTAAACAAGTAAAAGGGACATGTATAAATCACATAATTTTTTTGTTGCATTTATTTGTTACTAGTAGGCTTGTTGCAAATTTGCAATTTGCAAATATATAAATATTAAAGGACCACAAATGTAATAGAAATTTGTAAGTTGTAAGCTTATTATGTCTTGTTACAAGCTTATTACCTTACAAGTTTATTATGTCTATGTAACCATGCATGGTAACAAGCTAATAATGCCATGAAGTATATCTATAACTAGTTATCATATAAATAATTACAGTAGCATTTCTGTTTCTGTTGGAGACTTGCAGACTACTGCAGTAGTCTTTTGAAAATTTGCAAGTTGCAACAAATTGATTTACTAATAACATATAATAATAGGAAAATAAAAAAGTATGACTACCATAACTTGACAAGGATCACCTTATTGCAACAATGCACATTACCACATCCAATAATATTTGTAGTAGATCCAATATGAATGTCCCACTAGCTAAGACCAAGCATGGAACAACTTATAATAAATAAAGATCGAGTACAGAAGCATAGTAAAACCACAAGGAAAAAAAAAACTTGGGTCAGTCGGGTTGACCCGAACCCGAATAGAAAAGTATTTTGAACCCGATTCCCGACCCGATTATCCTTATTCGGGTTGACCCGATTGACACGAGTTAGATTTTGGACCCGAGTAACCCGACCCGATTATCCTTATTAGGGTTCGAGTCCGGGTCGGGTCGGGATTTATGACACCCCTAGATGTAAGGTTCAAATGCCTTTTTTTTTCTATCAAAATCAATAAAGGAACCTAGTCACCTACATGCATTGACTTTAAGCATTTTTAGTTTCATAGTACTAATCTATGTCATTTATGTTTGGGTGAAAATCATAAATAGTAGCCGACTTTCAGTTTTGTTTCAATTTAGTCACTGTAACTTTCTTTTGATTATAAATAATAATCAAGTTTAAAAAGTGTTTCATTTTAGTCACTCAAACTTTAAATAGTGTTCTATTATTATGTAAATGTTATGTTTGAGTGATTGGCATATATCTCTTTTCACACGCATAAGTTGGTTGTACATTAAGTTGGTTGGGTTAGTGAAATTCAGATGATGGGTATTTATTGTTAAGGTACAACCAAACAATGCACATATAAATATTTTAAAGATAGTTTTTTTTTAACAATTACACAATAATGGAATAATATTGAAACTTGAATTGTTTTTATGGTTAATTTAAAGTTTAATGGACTTAATTGAAACAATTATCAAACTTTGTTAATATTAGGCAACATTTTCCCGTTATGTTTTTATAAAACTTTGATGAGCAGATCCTCTATTATTTGCCAATATGAGTGATTAAGATTCATTCTTTTATTTTTTATATCTAAATGATTTCTAAGAACCCTCAATAATGATATATTTTAACATAAAATATTAACGCTAAAATTTGAAAATAAAAAAAAGTTAAGCTTTTCAAAACTCGATCAATTTGAACAATTCGAAGGGTAAAATGGTATCGAAATTTAAAATTCGGAAGCTTAATAATTTAGATAAAACATATATATATTAAACCATTTCTTAGTATACACATGATCTCTCTATTATTTAATTATATTTTAAACTTAGACAGTTGACATTGTCTACACACGCACTGTTTGTATACACACTTGTATATGATCAAGAAACAATCACTTTTCCCACCTATGTAGAATGCAAGATTGAAAATTTGAAATGTCTTTTTCTATCAAAAATCAATAAAGAAAGAGTCACCTACATACATTAATTCAAGCATTTTTCGTATTCTAATACTAATCTATACCATTTATGTTTCTTAGAACTTTGATTAGCATATCCTCTATGAAATATGAACATATGAGTGATATCAATCTCACGTTTTTCCTACTAGACGGATAAATGAGCAGTAATCCAACGCAAGTTTGTTTCTTGACTTACATGCCATAAAATTAAGCTATTTGGAATTAGTATCTTATTACTTCGGATTCGTGTAGTAACTCGTATGCATAAAAGGAAGACCAATACAATAGTGTAATCTAGTCAAGCCAAGTATCAATTTTATGCTCGAGCTCGAACTTAGTGATAGAATATTGGTTACAATCTTAATATAAGTTATCATTACTCGATTCGAGATATTTGAGTTCCACTTGCTTGTATATTAAAAAATGTATGTAAATATACAAATACATAAAGGTATATGTGTACAAAGGTACAATCTCGATAAACTTCACGAGCTTTACAAGCCGAGTATTTAAATGCTTGAGCTCAACTCCAAAGTATAATTGAGTCGCTCGAGCTCGACTCAATTTAGGTAATCATTTTGAGTATTTCGTAAGGTAATCATTTTGAGTATTTGGGGATGGCCAGGAAATAGTCGGAAATGTTCCCGGTATTAATCTTACGAGGCCGTGTATATTTGATTATAAAAAGTTCACCCTCTGCAGTTAACCTGAACTTGGAAAACCTCATCCATTTACCCGTTTTAACCTTATGCAGGTCACGCTATTACGAGCTAAAGTTTTTAATCCTCGAGCTCAACTTGGTCTAAATTAGGTCAATTCCGAACATTTTACGCCTCAATCTTAACTAGCTCACAAGTTTATGGTCTTGTCTACACAACTCTACCGGCATGGCAAAAAAAATGATAGGAAAACAAAAAGAGCAACACTTTTAGCATATTTATCGACTATCTTTATTCTTTACTCACTTTTTACTTTTTATACAAAAAGCAAAACCTATTATATTTCTTTTTTTTTCATTTCCATCACGATTTACATGGACGGATTTTAATGAAAATTGGGGAGGGCAACTTCGAGATTTTACTTATATTTGATTAAACGAAATACAACTTTAGTCATCCCAAATTAACTGATATAACACTAGGCCCTTCTAATAAAATTTTCCAAGAATGAAAAATTTGGAAGTCATACTACTGCTCAACGTACCAAGATAGAAAATGTAGCCTCAACACACTCTATTTTGGTTAGATGAGAATTAATACTAAACCAATAACGTATGATGTATACATATTGTGGTATATAAAGTAGTATACGTTTTCTTTTTTAATCTATGTGGGACTAAAAGTTTTCAAGAATTTCATAAATACGTTGCATATTTCAAAGCAACTTACATCAAGTTTTATCACTTGAGCTTGAAAACATTAACCTTTCAGTTCTTTAAAAGTTTTCTTGATATAAAAAATTTGGAACTTAAATAAATCATCCGCACAGGAAAATCAAATTTGTAGCATCCACAACTTTGTTGTTTCTGCGTTGATAGTTAATACTAAACCAAAGACATACAATATATATACATTGTGGTATATAAGGTAGCATAACTTCTCTTATTTAACCTATGTGGGAAAAGTTGTCAAGATTTCATGAATATGTAACATAATATACCAAGTTTTATTACACCACCTTGTATACATTTGTAGCACCCCCATATCTCGGTACAGCGGAAGACTTAATCAAGTTTTCGGGGCGTTACTATTGGATTAGTATCGCACACAAGTATAGCAAAAAGATAGTCATTTAACATTCAAAACCAATCCCAAATTTGGTTATCGAAAACATTTAATCCAAAAGTGTAGACATTAGGCCCAAAAAATGATTTAATAAAATAGGTCCCCAAAGTTTATCAGAGTCAGAAATGATCCTTTAACGCGCCTTCTTGCCAAGCTTCCACCGATCACGTATTCCATACATCTCTCAAATTCCTGAGAAATCATGCTAAAAGGTCAGCTTACGCTGGTGAGTTCATAGGTTTAAGTTCAACAAAATCATAGTGGACCAGTAAGAGTTGATTTGCTATGCAATACCTAAGATAGATAAATATCGTTTGCACACCGATCCTGCCCGGATCACCAATCATAACACACGTCCCGCATCCAGGGACTACTCGGGCCCGCGACTCTAGTCCAGCACTGTCGTGGCAAAATCTAGAACAATTGCCAACCCCGGACTAGGTCGTTGTAGAAGTCTATTCTTAGTTAGGCACGGTTAAACCTAATTGGATTTGAATGATTTGTTGATTTGAGTTACGTTTTCTACGAATTAATTAACGGGAAGGTAATTAAGGCAAGGGAACCCTAATAAACTACAAACTAACTACTACTAAGCCTAAGAAATGATAAAACGAGGCTAAACTAAATCCTAGGGTGCTAAAACTAAAACGTAAAAACCGGCAACCACCCGAGCCATAAACGTAAATTTTTTGCAATTTAAGGGCTACGGGAGTGAAATTAATTTTTCTACGTCCTAATTGACTAAAAATAATTTTAGAAAAAGACCGGGTATTTTTTTGACTTTTAAATTATTTTCTACGAATTAAAAACTAGTTTACTCTAATTAAATGATTAAAAATATTAAACTAATTTTGAAAAATCTGAAAAATTCACAGAAAGTGCTTTGCTTGCTATTGATTCTAGGAAAAATCTAAAAACAGTGGGTTGCTTTGGAAATAAGCTGGAAATAAGCCAGAAGTGACTTATAAGCAAAACAGTTCTTAAAGGTTAAGGATTAAATGGTGCATTACTTGAACGAGACAAGTCCCAAGGGCAAACGGTAGAGCGTGTTGTGTGTGAGCTGGATGGCGTGGGTTCGAGTCCCAGCTATGCCAGTTTTTTGCAATACATTTTTTTTTTAGATTTTTCTTTTGCAACTACTTTGTGAGATCAAAATAAGGAGATTTTGTAAAAACTTTTTGTGTGAAAAGTTTAGAATAAGCAGTTATGACTGCTTATTCCAAACAGTGGGACAATAAAGCAAAACCAAACACCAAATCACCACAGCCTAAACACAAATAAGCGAATAAGCAGTGAGGTGCAAAGCAACGCATGAATAAGCAATGTCTATTTAAAATAAGCTAACTACATTTGAATTAATAAGCTACAAAAAGGGAAAAGCAGTTGGCATAGAACCTAAACTAGGGAGATCCTAAGCATAAGCAAATTAGGCACTAAACTAGTACTAAGGGAAACCAAAAAGCTAAATCCTAAGAATCTAATCTAAGCTACTTAAACTGAGATAACAAATACTAAATAAGCTAAGTTTCCTAGTGATAAGCTTAAAAAAGAAAAATGAAAAGAAAAATGTGACCTCTGCCTGCTGCAGTCACAAAACAGTTAAATGAGGTCTTTTGGAGCTTAATTATAAGCTGGAAAATGAGCTTCCAAACCAAGAACAAGCTACAAAATTGAAGTTAGCATAAGTGGCTTTTGAAAAAATTGATTTGGGGCCAAGAACAAGCTGTTAACAGCTTAAAAATAAGCTGAGATCAGCTTGTTGCAGGTTGCTTGTGCAGAACCAGAAATGGTCATAAAAGACAGATTTTAACAATGATTTTAAACGAGCTATTGGATTCTTTGATGCTTAAAACTGGAACCAAATTAAGTTAGGATTACCAAGACTTGATAAAAACATTTTTTCCTAATTACAAACTCCAAATAAGCCGAAAATCTTAGCCCAGATAAGCAACTGTAATCAGAAACAAAAAAAACTTTTGTATCCCCAAAGACTTAGCAAAACTTGATAAAACAGCTTCCAGACATTCAAACTAGCCTAAACTTGTTAAAGATGGTTTGACTTAATAAGTCAAACGGGTAAAAAGACCAGTTTGGACTTTAAAACAAACACCCCTTTAAGTTGTTGCAAAAGCTTGACTGAGAAACAGATTTTGCTTTCACTAAATTAGTACTAAATTCAACTGTTGTAACACTTTTGAATGATTGAGAACTAAAGAAAAAACGAAGCACTTAAGTACTTAAGAGCTGAAATAAATTAACAGAAAATTTAACCAAAAGATTTTTTTTATTCATTAAAAAGAAACATTACAAGTAAAGTAGAAAACTAATTTAACACTAAAACTAGGGGTGCCTTATAACTTGGCATACAAAGGTCTATTTATACTACTTCTGAGGTCATCAAATCCTTCTCTTGTGCTTCTTTTGTGTGAGGTAAACAGCTAAGCAACCTTTGTGCTTTCTTCAAATGATCAGGTCCATCCATTAAGTAGGTACACATGAGCAAGAATCTGAGCCCTCCATTGAAGCTTTTTGACTTGGATTGCTGAGGTGGAGATTATGGAAAGGAGGGAAGGTTTAGTAGTGGGTTTGGGAGTTGGGTTTAACTGGGTAAAGGGTTGTGATGAGGGGTTGAGTGTTTTGGTAACAGGGAAAAGAGGAGTAGGGTATCTAGGGTTCTTGGGCGCAGGGTGTTGTTTCAAGGAAAAAGTGATGAAGAAGAAGCATGATATTAGTTCATTGACCGGGTATAGTGGGTGGGTTGACTTGGACCGGGTTGGGATTGGGTTTATTGGGCTTGAGATATTAATTTGGACTTAGGATTAGTTTTGAACCCATATGAGACTTTAGGGGCTAAAACTGCCAAAACTGAAAATTCAGGGACCATTCGCGTACATTCTGAAAAATGATCCAAGGGTTGGTTTTGCCAATCATCAATAATATAAGGGTCATTTTCTAAAGCTCCAGGGACTAAACTTGACAATTCTGAAAATCCAGGGATCAAAACTTGTAATTTCTCAAAACTTTTGAAATTTTTCACCAAAGGACTAACTATGACAACTTATGATTTCAAAAGGACCTTTGGTGACTTTTCTTTTAGAATAAGTGCTCAGGGACTATTTCTGTCAATTTTTGAAAGTCGGGGGGACTGAAATTGCCAATTATGCAAACTTTGTTCGTTTTTCATTTGTTTTCAATAATTTTGCATCTGAAACATATAAAACACAATTTTGAGATATTTTCAGTATTTTGATGCATTTCGGAGTGTTTTTAGATGTTTTGCAGTTCAGATTTGACCTAAAATGATGAGTTTTTACACACTCATCAATTACTCTTAAAATACCGCTCAAATGATAAAGAAATCAATAGAAAGTAATGTGTTGTAATTTTCGTGGATCATTCATGTCGTTACTTCCAAAAGTACATTATCGTTCCCAAAAGTTCATAATTAATATCTCAAAAGTTTAGTTTTAACGTTTCGTGTGGTGGTAAGAAACATAGACGCGACATAAAACTCACGCCAAGAGTATATCACAACATAACTCACGCCAAAGGTATAACTCACATTAAAGAGGAAAAGACATCGACCAAGTTAAGAAATACTGACAATACTCAAGCTAGTCAAAGACTAGGAAATGACGACAACTATTTATGTAACATAAATAGGTTAATTGATAAGTTTCGACTATTTACCCAACAATTCCCAAACATACAGGTTCAATAATAAAAGGCAAATCTCCATTTATCGCTCAATCAATAAAGGTTCCTCAATCGTTATTCATAATAGTACAAGTTTACCTGAAATTACTTCATATATGGTATAGTAAATAGTGGACTATAAATGACACGTTCGTTTATTCCAACGTTTCCAAATCAATACGACTTCCATAAGTTATATTATCAAAATAATGTTTCTAAACAAGTTTATAAAAGCTAGCATGTGTTATAAAACACGAGTTGCCATCATATTTAATAAGGGTTTATAATATATCAAGCCATATCTGCCCATAATGTATATAGTTATATAATTCAATGGCAACTTAGATGTGAAAACGGAATATTTAGCTTTATCTTAAAAACAATTATACTAAACTTATTTAAACCAAAACGTTTAATAGAGTACGACATACTAATCAATATAACTTGTTATCAATAGTTTATAAAAGATATTTTATATTTATAAAACACAAGTTATTATCGTAGATAATAAGGGTTTTTAACTAAATAAAACCGTACTTGTTGACAATTTATATATCAAAACATCTCGTCATTAGTAAACATGAGAAAATAGAACATTTAATCATATCACGAAACAAATATATTAAACCCATTTCCAAGTCTAATACCTTATACTCGTTCAAGCCAAAACATTTAATATAGTATAACTCATGACCAATATATCTCGGGTATCTAATGTCATTCTTAATTCATAACCCGTGTTGAACCTTATAATTTATAACGAAATACGAATGATACTATATCTATTTATTAATCACATAATTAGTTATTAACGTATATCGTCCCGTTTTATAAGTAGCTCGTTCATTATTCGTTCGAGTCTAACATACATTATATCCGTTTAGGTCTAATAATTAGTGACCAAACACGTCCGATAATGATATATATATATATATATATATATATATATATATATATATATATATATATATATATATATATATATATAGCTCATCATTACCTCTTGTTATTTTTATCCATTTCGATATGCTTATATTAACAACCGTTTACAACTTACAAGTTATCATGTCTTAATCAAGTAGTACTCGTAACCTCATTAACCCGTAACTAATTTATAAATACCAGCATAAATCAACATAAATCAAACACCAAGTACTATCCGGGTCAAACGTGATACCATAATATTCGTAAGTCAAATAAAGGCTTGGGTCACACCCGACTCGACTTCACAACAGAACAATTCACACGCTTCCCTACATTATTATTACCATTCGAGACTCACAACAGTGTCATGGCAACACTAACGCAAGCACAATACCCAACTTAATTCATATAACGTGTCCAATACCCAGGGGTCACGACCGACCTATTTCCTTATACCCAAAACTGACCCGCCACCAATTTATGACCAATGAATCTAAGTACACTTGAGCGCACAACCTGCTAACAACATGAATGCACAACCCTTCAAGGGTCTCGACAGAAAAATCAACAAACGTCACACTATCTTTTTCGAGTTCTTACCACACACGAATCAGTTATAAAAATACGTCTAATCCATTTTAACCCACCATTCTCATTGTAAAAACTGTTGTAACCATTTTTATAGTCCACGAAAACATAATCACTAGTTATCCATACGCATCTTTTTAAAACGTCAATAATAAAACAAATGAGACAACACGAGTACTTACCGAGAAGAAAAGAGAAGAAACGAGGGTCGTGATGGAGTCTTTATACGAGTACAACCCGTATTAACCAAGCACGAACCTTAATAATTCGTTATTTTATAAAACCCTAGAATACGAATCTTAAAATTAAGATCTAGGACGCGTGAGATTGAATCATGATGTTTGGGTTATGAAATCGTTACCACAATAGCCCGATATATCGTTTAGGATAGGTGGTGCAATTGTTTGAGGTCGCCGGAATTTGGCCGGAAAATATGACGGCGCCGGAACCCTAAGGGGTGGTCGGATTTTTATTATAGAGAGAGAGAGTTTGAGGTGTGTGTGTTTTTAAGAGAGAGAAATAAGTGGTGAAAGTGAGAGAGTGGTGAGGAGGTGGGGTATATATACCACCAGGAGGGATCATTGTTGTACATGTGAAACTACAAGGGCGAAACTGAAACATATCTCAAGGACCCTTATTGTAACTTTCAAAAACTTTTGATATATTAGGTTCGGGACTCATTTAACTTAGTAAACGAGGGATTCATGACACGGGAGTTACGTCGTTGTTTTTAGAATATTATTTCCAATAAAACGATATAAAATATGACTCGTATCTTAAATTGAATCAAATGATCGCTCTAATCGACGTTTTTCCAATAACTACGCATCGAGGAATTTTCGAGTTGTCACAGCCTCACCTCCTTAAAAGGAATCGCGTCATCGCGATTCAATTCAAGTCATCCTTTATAGTCTAGAAGGGGTAAGTGCAAAAGCACGAGGGCTTATCTTCCCGTTCTCTACGTAAATCAAGGATCTTACTGCAAGTTTCTATGAACTTCGAAGACAAAGAGGCAACTTTACTAAAGTTGCTACGTTTCATCATCTATGGTTTCGATAGGTCAACAAAGTTTAAACGTCCAAAGACTAGGATTTCATAAAGAGATAACGATTTCCTCATCGGCGAGTCATTTCTTTCTATTACACACGAAATGTTGGGAACTCTCTACTGAGTCTCGATGGTAGCTTAAGGCTTTGAGCTACAAGTCTCAATCTAAAAAGATTTTCCAAAGGGTTGAATATAGCGGGAATTAAGTTCTCACATTTACTACTTTCTTCACATAATTTCCTAGTGGATCCGTAAGCTTGATTATAGGTTATCTTGGAGAGTTCAAGGGATTCACGTTGCCCATTTCTCCAAATGGTTTGTGAGTAACTTACATATCCATCTCAACTTAGAACGGTTTCTTTGGTATCTTCTTAAATAGGTTCAGAGTTGGTGGGTTGGGTATTTCCGTTTCTACCCAGCAATCAGGATCAGCACTCACGACCATAAAGGATCTCTTACGGTGCCTTGGAAGTACTAAAGTGATAGGTACTAAAGTAATGTAAGGTGTCTATCCCATCCTTTTCCAAACTTGTTAGGCATGCTACGCGTTCTGATAGGGTTCGAATGGTTTCTCTACTTCAGCCATTAGTCTGGAGATGATACACTGCAAGCATATCCAGATCGGTTTTCTCGGCTCTAGGAAGTGATAGATGAGAAATGGGTGTGTGGCGATTGCTATAATCTGGAAAGGATAGAAATCAGCATTTCCTAAAGCACATGGTTTCCTTTACTTGTGGAGAAGTCCATTTGTATAACTTAGTTTTTCGGTCACACTTTTTCCTTAAAGAGTGTCGAAGTGAGTTGAAGGTTGAGGAGTAGGTATTCTCTCACCTCCTTAAAAGAAGGTAGGGAGATTCTCTATTAATGCTATAACTTATGGGGAGATACGAGCATTGTCGTTCATACTTTTCCTTTTTAATAATTCGTGGGAGGTGAATAGGTTGGTAAAACTACTAACGACCACTTAGGTAAGGGCGGGAGTCTACTTCCAATGTTTCGTCTATAGTGTAACTTATCGTTTGCTGAGAGGTCCGAAAGGTTAGCAGGTGCTTCTCGAAGGATGAGAGAAAGTTTATGTGATTGTCCTAGAGAACGTGGTTCAGGTTTCTCCTTAGGATTTCAGTATTTCTGCTGAGCACGGAATCTCCACTAATTGAGAAGTCTAGGAAGTTCAGAGTATGTCTCTATTAGAAAGTGCTGATTACTTCCAGCAATCGGTCGGTTGACTTAGCATGATATCTAGGCTAGAGACGAAAGTACGACTCCTAAGAGAGAGTATTGGTTACTAACCACAGTCTGTCGATTGACTTATTGGTGCACTTAACACTTAACGCAAAAGGTTTCAAGGTTCAACTCCAAAATCATAATCTCCAAAAGAAGTTCAACTACCCATCGATATCCAAATCACTTCCTACATACGAGTGAACGTCAACGGCTCTAAGTAGGTATGCTAGAGAATTTCTCATCTATGGTGTGTAAGGTACCATATTGATAAAATAGGGTAAGTATTACCATTACCGGTGGTGTGACATAGCAGACTATTGTTAACAAACAATATCTAAGGATAATACTTGGTGAACAACTTCACTTAAAACAAGCCGTTAGATCGTTATCTATAGGGGTTCCTACATAGAGGATAAGGTACGACATCAACAGCATGTAAGGTACTACCTTAACTGAAAGCTGTTGGCGAAGCAACGTCGACCACAATATTATCGGTTTAGAAAATGAGCAACGTCGACTAGATGAAGTTGTTAGGAATTAGAAATTCCAGGTATTAAAGAGTCGGTTACCTCAAGTATATGTAATCATTAGAAAGCTCGTAGTCGTAGTTATTTTAAGTTAAGTAGTATTTAGTTAAGTAACACCGTGGAGGACGGACGGGTCTTTACCCACTGTATGCCCGATCCATGACCCGTTGTGTGGCGTTTATGTAAGACTATAAATACTCTCTACCTCCCAAGGTAGAGAGTTGGAGCTCATAATAATATCTTTCACTTTCTCTCACTAAGTTCCCTAAACCTCTAACTTTCTCTCTCTAAAAACTCTCTTGTACGCCTACTTGTATTAATGGTTTGATGTGTTTGTGAAATCCAATATATTACAATTGGTATCAAGAGCCATGGTTAGATCATATCTTGCACATCTTTGGATTTTTAGTGGTTTTTGGGTGGTTTTTGAGTTTGAAAAAGTTTAGTGGTTTGTGCATCATTTGGTTAATTTCTTGTGTTAAAGCTTGGATTTTGTTAGTACTTTTATGTTTAGAATCATCACAAGTGTTTAGGTTTTCATTTGGTAAGCTTGAATCATCTTGGTTGGGTTGTTTTTGGATTGAAAAGTGATGTTTGTGATGTTTTCTTGCTAGCGACTTGACCTACGGATTTCTTTCTTGCTAGCGACTTGCTTTACATTTTGTAGCGAGTTGCGGTTTGTGGAGTTAGCGACTTAGGCCTAGCGACTAACAAGACAAGTAGTGGATGCTCCACCACGGGTAGCGACAGTGTTAGCGACTTGGTAAGTAGCGAGTTGCTATTTAGCGACTTGATTCCTTAGCGACTTGTATCTTAGCAATTGTCGCCAAAATTTTGCTAGCGACTAGAGGCTTAGCGAGTTGCTATTTAGCGACTTGTTTTTTTGTTTAGCGACTTGGGACTTTAGCGACTTGGTGGAATAGCGAATTAGAAGATAGCGACTTGGTGCATAATTTTCTAGCGACTTGGGTGATTTCTTTACGGTTTTCTCTTGATTTAGTAAAATCCGTGAAAGAATCTATTTCCGCTTAATCATAGAGTTATAAAATCCCGCTTAATTTGTCATCATGTCTACCAACGCTTCTACAATCATCTCCACTGCTGCCGAGGATGTTCAAGCGGTGGTTCGGATACTCGTCCACCCATGCTTGATGAATCGACTACGATTCTTGGGCTCAACGAATCGATTGTAATTGCCTTGGAAAGGAAAATGGTGTCAACATTCTAAAATTCATTGATGAAGGACCGATCGGGTTGAGACGACTAGAGATGTACTTGATACTCATCAAGATGGAACTCGATTTATGGAATGGATGGACCAAAGATGTATGATGAGCTTGATGATAAGGAGAAAAGAGATTCGATGTCGATATCGGGGCTTCTAACATTGTTCTTCAAGGTCTTCCTAAAGACATCTACAAGTCGATCAATCACAACACCGAAGCAAAGGCAAGTATGGGATAATGTCAAGATGCTTCTCTCGTGTTCGAATTAACTATGGAAGACAGAGAATCACAACTCTATGACTAATTTGAACACTTCAAGATGAAACCGGATGAGAGTGTCTATGAGTACTATGTGAGATTTCATAAGTCGGTGGATGATATGAGGAACATCGAATGACTATGCCTAACATTCAAATTTGAACTCAAAATTTGTGAACAACATGAATCCCGAATGGCACAAGTTTGTCACCTCTGTGAAGCTCACTAAAGGATTGAAGAATACAAACTATGAGCAACTCTATGCCTTCAAACTTCAGAATGAGAGACATGCTGATTCGCTCCCAGACGGTCAAGTTTTATCACGCAAGCTGACCAATTGTGAATGGCCAACTGTAACAAACTTAAAACAGTCCGGAAACAAATGCAATGAAGATCAGGAGAGTATAGTGTTTCCCCAGGTCGTTATGTCCCAGCGAGCTATGCGATGAATCACCAAACGAATAGTGATCGAGAGATTTGAACGGAAAAGAGTTTTTGAATTATTAAAACTAAAGAAAAAGTAAATAAATTACAGGGGCTTAAATGCAAATTAAAGAGAATTAAAAAGATAAAAAATATTAAATAAACGCTATCACTATTTGCAAAATGATGTTTTTGATTTTTCTTTTATAAAACATAATTAAACACTACGTGACGTACAAAAGAAAATGTGAAACTTAAACAATATAAATCCTAAAAATATGAAAATAATATTTTTACAATCCTAATGATAAGAGAAAATTTATAGAAAAAAGAAAATTATTTTTAAAACTATTTATCTAATTATTATTAATTAAAAACTATTTTTAACTATTAAATAATAACCTAAAATACAAGAAAATATGAAATAAAGCTAGAAAAATGAAATTATGACTTGGAAAAATCTAAAATAACAAAAGAGAATTTTCAAAACTATTTTGTATTTTTCTCGAATATTTTGTATTTTCTATGAATTAAAACTATTTAAAACTACTTAAATTGCTTAAAATACAAATTTAACTAAGAAAAATCTGGAAAAATATTTTTTGACTTTTATATTTATCTTAACCTAAGAAAATGAAAACTTATTTTTTGAAACTTTTACGATTTATTTGTATTAAATGCTAATTAAAAAGTACTAAAATTGATTTAAATGAAGAAAAATAGCAAACCGACTTAGAAAAATCTGAAAAATTCAAGAAAAGTCTAAAATATTATTATGAATCTAGGAAAATATAAAACATAGGGTTGTGTGAAGGAATATGAGGCTGCAGTTACAAGTGCTTATGAATAAGCACTTAGAATAAGCTAAAAGGACCAAATGAGCACCAATCCAACACAGAAGCTAAAATATGCTAAAAGTACTTAAAAACAACTTAGTGCAACTATCCTAGACCACTGAAATTCAAAATGCACAGATTTGATGTTTTGAGTTTATGTGCTAAAACAGGTTTTACTCACTACTTTGGACTTAAGCACAATCTACCTAATAAGCTGAAAATGAAAACCAAAAGTTGGATCCTAAGCTAGACCTGGGTGACTACTTATAAACCAAAAAACAGACCTAGATAAGCTCTTATGAGCTCTGTGCAAGCCCAAGACAAAACTCATGCACACTCGAGTTAATCTTGAGTTTGTGCATGATTGTGGAAATGAGACCCAAAAGACAAGCTCATTTGGAGCTTATAGAAAATTTGTAAAAATCTACAAAAATGGTAATAAGGAATTAGACCAGCTGAAGTTTATGAACCCAAAATTTCACTTAGTTTGACCCAAGAATGAATCAATGAAAAATCAACTTAGTTGGGTGAAAACAGGTTTCTTTACACTTTTGACTTTTTAACAGTTATGAAGAAGTTGACTTATTTGAACTTTGATTCTAATTTTTGGACTGATATTGATGTTAAATGATGAAATAAACTTGATCCAATCTATGTCTATGATATCTAAGCACAAAACAAGCTTATGCTTTTCCAAAATCCCAACAGTTAAGCGATTAAGGCGGTTTAAGATGAAATTGACTTTTGTGGTTTGCAGCACAATTTTATGACGAGATATGAGTATATTAGAGCTAAACAAGCCTAGAACTACAAGTCCTAATTATCGAACCATCCTCTAATACGCTTTATGCAGCTAATCCAAACACAACTTTACTAAGCGATATGAACTTAAACCGAACTAACCTCTTAACTAGCTAAAGCTATTGATCAAACCGAGTCTATCTATCCTAAATACAACTTAATTAACAAATAAAACCAATCTAAACCATAAATACAGATTATGCAATAACCATCGAAAATGACTTACAATTTGTCCCAGCCACTATGGCTTGAAATCAATCAACCAAGGAACACAAGAACCACTAGCCTAATCTAAACCATCACCTAGCTCAATATCAACCCAAATCCAACCGCTCAACCCATATCCAATTCTATCTCCATTTTTGCCCCAGTTTGACTTTCATTGACCAAAATCCAAAGTTGCTTGAAACTTGAATGTAAGCTTATAAAAAGCTATAATAAGCTTATCTAAGCTTGTTTTAACTTAATAATAGGTTAGTTGAAGCTTGGACATCAGATTTTGAATTTGAAATTTGCAACAGTGACCATGAAATATGAAATCTTAACACAAACTTGAATTAATACTTAAAAAGAGTTGTAATACACTGAAACAAAGTAGTTTGATACAATGGAACTTGAAATAACAACTAATGATCTATTTTAGACTTAAGAAATTAAAAACGACATACATCTTTTATATGAAAAATCTCTTTCCACGTGTCCTCTGAGTAAATCCCATCTATAATCTTAGCCCTTGGATTGGTTGGTATCATTTTTGGCCGTCTGATGAAATTTGGCGCCAAAATGGTATATATGCCAGTTGGGGTTGAGTGTTAGGTTGAAGATGCATTGAATGCATCTTGGCTTGGTGTTTTGGAGTGATAAGGGTAGGGTGGTGATGATGGGAAATGGGCGAGATGTTGCAGTGCAGTGTAGTGATGATGGGAGGAAACCGTGAGTGGTTTTAATATTTTAAACGTGGCGGGTTGGATTCGGGTTGGGGTTGGATATAAAAGGATTGGACCGGGTAAAATGGTTGGACTGGCTTATTAAAGGGTCCGGTTTGGTTAAGCTTATAAAACACAAGGACCATCTTCGTAATTCACCCAAACTGTAGGACCAAATCAGCACTTTTCCAAAGTTAAACAAGGACCATTTTTGACAAGTTAAATTTACCCAAGGACCAAAATAATAATTTTCAAATTAAAAATGTCCCGGGTAATTTTTGACAATCTTTGAAACTTGAGGACTAAACTTGTAAATTCTCAAACTTTTGATATTTTCACCAAAGGACTAATTTTGACAACTTATGATGTTAAAAGGACCTTTGGTGATTTTTCTTTAAATTAAGTGCTGGGACTATTTCGACAATTTTGAAACTGGGGACTCAAACGACCAATTATGCAAACTTAGCTCATTTTTCATCCGATTTTGAACATTTTGCATCCGAAACATATAAAATGCAATTTTGAGATATTTTCAGATTTTGATGCATTTCGAGCATTTTAAACGTTTTGCAGCTCAGATTAACCAAAATGATGAGTATTTACACACTCATCAATCCCCACACTAAACTATTGCTAGTCCCTAGCAATCTTTTGAGAAAACTTAATGGATTTGAATCTCTTTACCAAAAGCCATTACTTCGGAGTAGCCAAATGTTTTAGTTCAAGTAAGAACCATGGTACACCGATAACCATGTGATTTTGAGCAAACCACCGCCTTCCAACGGATTTGATTTGTCTTTACCGAAGTCGCTTGCTCGGACTAGCCAACTCTTAGATAAATTATCAATATTATCTTTGGTGAGTCGATTACCAATTATGGTTTTTCCATCGCCTTTACCACAAGCCATAAACTTAAGGGCTAGCCAACTCTTCACTTTTTAGGATATGGTGAATGAACACCATACAATTTTGGGCAAATTGCAAGTCGTCAACGGATTTGAGATATCTTTACCAAGAGTCGTTTGCTCTCGGATTAGCCAATCCTTTTGTTTATTAGACAAGGCGGATCGATAACCAATTGAGTAAGTGCAAAACACTTACTCCAAAAAAAATTTTGGCCAAAAACGGGAATTAGGCGTATAATTACATGATAAAATTCGTGAGAATTCCCCACACTTAGAATTGAATATTGCCCTCAATATTCAAAGTACCTACTGTTATGCCGAAACCGAGAACGAAAAGGGAAATACTACGCCATTATTTTGAAAGATATATATTTTTTTTTGAAATCTTGTATATATACACAACATGGGCAACCCCCCACACTAGGGTGGTAGAAAGATAGAAAGAAGTCGAAATATGGGTGAAAACCCATATGGCATGCTATCGTTTTTGATTCCCGAGTCGCTAGCTTGACTCGATCCCCGCATTCATTGGTTCATGGGAAAGTTTGTAGATCCGGACAACCACGGGAGGAATGTCCTCTCCAAAATAATGCTTCAACCGATGACCATTCACTTTAAAGTTTGGACCATCGTGTTGAGATAACTCAATGGTTCCATATGGAAATACTTTAGTGATGGTAAATGGTCCGCACCGGTGGGATTTTAGTTTTCCGAGAAAATCTTCAATCTTGAGTCGAAAAGAAGGACTCGATCACCGACGTTGAAAACGCGGTTTTGATTTTTGAGTCATGAATCTTCTTTGTCTTTTGTTTGTAGATCAAAGAGTTCTCGTATGCTTGATCACGGAGTTCATTTAATTCATTCATTTGAACTTTCCGGTGATCACCAAATGTCTGAATATCAAAGTTGGCATGTTTCAAGGCCCAAGATGCCTTGTGCTCAAGCTCAACCGGCAGATGACATGCCTTCCCGCACACTAGCTTGTATGGAGTGCACCGATGGGTGTTTATATGTCGCACGGAATGCCCAGAGTGCGCCATCAAGCTTATCCGACCAAGAGGCACGGTTTTCGCCTCGTCCTTTCCAAGATTCTTTTAATCCCGGTTGGAAACTTCCACTTGCCCACTTGTTCGGGGTGGTACGCAGAGAGACGGTGAGTTACACCATACTTTTGCATGACTCTATCAAACCGGTCATTGCAGAAATGCGCACCACGATCACCGATTATAGCTCGTGGAGTTCCAAACCTTGCAAAAGAGATTTTAAGAATTTCACAACAACTCGGCATCGTTGGTAGGCAAAGCTTTTGCTTCAACCCATTTTGACAAATAGTCAACGCCACGAGTATGTATTTGTTACCGTGAGAAGAAGGAAATGGCCCCATAAAGTCAATGCCCCGGATGTCAAAAATCTCACATACTTGAATGGCGTATGCGGCATTTCATTTCTTTGTGAGATATTCCGTGACGCTGACAAGCGTCACGTGTTTTGACAAATTCATGGGCATCCTTGTAGATAGTGGGCCAATAGAATCCGGAATCAAACACCTTCTTGGCGGTGTAGTTGGGGCTATGATGTCCCCAAGAGGTCCGAATGGCAAGCCTTGAGAATGTCAATAGCTTCCCGACCATACACACATCGCTCGATGACTTGATCCGCGCAAATTTTAAATAAGTAGGGTCGCCCGTAAGTAATGTTTTACATCTTTAAAGAATTTGTTTTTCCGTTGGGACGACATCCCTTTCACCATAAAGTTACCCGCATGGTAATTTGCAAAGTCAAGAAACCATGGGGTAGAAGAGTCTCCACGAAAAGAAACTACATTGAGTGTTTCGAGAGGAAATGTTTCATTTATTTCCTTTTTTCGAACACATTCTCGTGAAGGTTTTCTAGACGGACAGATGATCGCAGCCTGTGTTCTCCGCTCCCTTTTATCACGTATAATGATATCAAATTCTTGCAGGAGGAGAACCCAACTGAGCAATCTCGCTTTGCATCTTGTTTTGCAAAGAGATATTTGAGAGCCGAGTGATCCGTATACACCACGATTTAGTCAAGATAAGGTATGGTCGAAACTTTTCAAACGCATACACCATGACTAATAATTCTTTTTCCGTAGTGGTGTAATGGGTTTGAGCTTCACCATAGTTTTACTTATGTAGTGGATAGGTCGAAAATGCTTGGTTTTCGTTGCCCCAAGACCGCACCGATAGCAAAATCACTTGCATCGCACATGAGCTCAAAATGTAAATCCCATCGGGGCAACTAGAATGGGTGCCCGTAGTTTTTCTTTAATGTTTCAAAAGCTTCGATGCACTCGTGAGAGAAGATAAAAGGAGCATCTTTTCAAGAAGATGGGTCATAGGTCGAGCGATTTTGAGAAATCTTGTATGAATCTGCGATAAAACCCGCATGACCTAGAAAACTCCTAATACCTTTGACGGTAGTAGGATGAGGCAATTTAGCAATAACATCAACTTTTGCTCTATCTACCTCAATCCCGCTTTTGGAAATCTTATGGCCAAGGACTATGCCTTCTTTGACCATAAAGTGGCTCTTCTCCCAATTTAGACAAAGATTGGTGTCTTCACACCGCTGAAGCATTTTTTCTAAATGGAGAGACATGTATGAAACGAGTCCCCAATGACCGAGAAGTCATCCATAAACACCTCCATTGTTTCCGATCATGTCGTGGAAAATCGCCATCATACATCGTTGGAACGTGCTGTGAGCGTTACATAGGCCAAAAGGCATACGTCTGTAGGCAAAAGTTCCGTATGGGCGGTGAATGTGGTCTTTTCTTGATCCAGCGGATCAATGGGGATCCGAAAGTAACCCGAGAAACCATCAAGGAAACAATAGTATTCGCTCCTCGCTAATCTCTCAAGCATCCGTCCATGAAGGGTAGAGGAAAATGGTCTTTACGGTGGCTTCGCTTAACTTGCTATAGTCAATACACACACGCCATCCCGTAACCAATCGAGTTGGAATTAACTCGCTTTCTTCATTGTGACAACATTATGCCACCCTTTTTGGAACGCAATGAATGGGATCGACCCAAGGACTATCGAGATCGGGTAAATCAAACCGCATCAAGAAGTTTGAGAACCTCTTGTTTGATAACCTCATGAATCTTAGGATTCACCCTTCTCTCGATGTTGGATCGCTTGGTTTGAAGTCATCCTCCATTAAGATTTTGTGAGTACAAAACTCGTGGTTGATACCCTTAATTTCGGAGAGTTTCCAAGCAATTGCTTGCTTGTGTGACTTCAAGACCTTTATGAGAGCAGTTTTCTCCTCCTCGTTAAGTCTTTAGCAATTATGACGGGTAATTTATCATCACCCTCCAAGAATGCATACTCGAGATGAGGAGGTAGGTCCTTAAGTTCAACCTCGGGAAATTCTTGAGAGATGTTTGTACCGATTTGATTTCCTCAATTGTGATCTCTTTCGGAGGAGTGAAGGTAATGGATCTTCATTTAACAATTGCTCAAGATAAAGAATATCCCCTCCGAATCATAAACACCATCAATTCCAAAGCGGAATTGATTCATCACTAGCAAGAAACTCATCGATCTCTTCCGGAAGGAAGTCACCTCCTCAAACGGAGTGAGAGAGGGGAAGAGTCGGCAATGATTGGTTGAGAAGATGTGGTGGAATCTCCACTCATAGAATTATGAAGATAACCAAGAAACTCTTGAGAGTACTCCTCTAAAGCAATATCAATTACATCGACTCGATTAATTGATTCAAGATTATAATTTGAGGAGTACCTCAAGTTTGATCAAGGTTAAAAGTGACGACTTCATTACCCACACGTAGCGTGATTTCTTGCTCAAATACATCAATAAGAGCACGGCCCGCTCGTGAATCCTCTTCCAACAATGAGGGAACCCGAGGATCGCATCGAAATCAATAACCACAAAGTCACCGGAAAATGGAACTTTCCTACTTTCACGAATACATCCTCGGCGATGCCAAGAGGACGCGATATAGAACGATCCGCAAGCTCAAGAGTCATGCGGTAGGAACAAGTTATGGAAGAGAAAGCTTCTTCCATATCGAATAAGGCATCGATTGATGCTTGCACCAAGATCGGCAAGGGCAAAGCATTCAATCATTCCCGGAAAACACAAGGAAGAAGAAATTTTCCAGGTCTCCTAGCTTCTGAAGCTTTTTAATGAATCACGAGCGCTCTCGCTCAAAGGAGTTTTAGCCATTTCAAACAGTTTTCCTTATTCCTCAACATGTGTTTGAGAGTTGATGCAAACTTGGGCATCAAGATGATAGCATCCGCAAAGCTTATGTCAAAATGTAGTTCTTGGAAAATTTGAAAGAATTTTTCCATTTGATGACTAGCTTTTCATGAGCTTTTGCTCATGTAAACGTGATGGATAAGGAATAGAAGTTTTAGATTGGGGTTACCAACCGGAGGTTCAAAACAACTCCGAGATTGGTTTTGGGTTTCGAGACAACCCGAGGATGGACATTGCCGGTACCTCCGTTATTAGTAGGAAGTTCCTTGTCCTTTGTCGCCTCGGGTTCACTTTCCACTACCTTCGGAGAGAAGAAGAAGAGGTAGTAGGAATAGCGGGTCCATGATATGAAGTACCACTTCGGTTGTGATCGCTTTGCATCGCCTCGGATTAGCGATCGTGTTGCTAGGTAGAGTACCGAGCCCGAGGGTCGATCATTTAAAGACTTCTTAATGTCGTAATCTGCTAACCAATAACATGTTCATTTCCTCTTGGGATTTCATGAATTGTTTCAACAACTCATCGATGATGGTCCAGTTGGAACAATAGCTTGATTTTGCACAGAAAATTCGCCTCTATTGTTAGGATTAGGGCCTTGATTTTGAAAATTTCCTTGATTATTGCCATGAAAATACCCCGGTTGAAATTTCCGACTGGTTTCTATTGAAATTTCCTTGGTGTTGGAAATTTTGATTTTGATTTTGAAAACCGTTGTTTGACCGAAATTACCTTGGTTTTGAAAACCTTGGTTTGGTCTATTCGATTTTGATTACGGTTTTGGTTGAAATCGGAGGTCCGGTGGTAGTGGTTAGGACGGTGGTTCGGGTCCATAGGAGCACGGTATTGGTTGCCTCTGGATTAGAAATCCCGCCCACAAGATTAGCTTCAAAAGGGTTACCATCGGTGGCCATACATTGTAATAAGCATGGGGGCCACCACAAGTAACACAGACTTCCACTTTCTTAATTTTAGCAGGAGGTGAAGTTTGTGGAAAAGAGACTTTCTTTTGGTTGGAGAGAACCAAAGCTTGAATAGCTTCAGTGAGTTTGTCAATCTTAGCATCGGTGCTAGATTGACTCACGGGCGATGAAGTAGAAGGACCAACACCGACTTGGGAAACAACCGCTTGCTTCGTGCAAAGGCGGACTTTAGACTTGTTTTCAATGATCGCTAAGGCTTCTTTGACAGCTTTGCTTAAGAAATTTCCTCCAATGAGGAATTGAGAGAATCTTGATCGATTGACTCACCCATTATAGAAGGTATCGAGTTGCATCAACTCGGAGAAACCGTGGTGAGGACATTTTGAAGCAATTCCTTAAAACGATCCCACGATTCATCAAGGATTCATCAAACTTTTGAGTGAACTTGATGATTTCATTTTAAGACTCGTGGTTTTGGAAGGTGGATAAAATTCATTCACAAATTTCTTCACCGGTCTTCCCATGTCTCAATTGACCGAGGGGTTGTTTTTCAAGCCAAACCGGCTTGTCCTCAAGAGAAAATGGGAAGAAGAAGCTTAACAAAGATCAAGTAGGGACATTCTTGTATTTGATGGTAGATGCAATCTTGTTAAACCATCGAATATGAGCATGAGGATCATCCCGCCAAAACCATAGAATTGACTTGAGGTTACAAGATTCAAGAACCCGTTTTGAGTTCAAAATTTTCACCACAATGGCTGGATAACAATAGCATCTCCATACCCGTCGATGGGTGCTCGGAGAAGCTCACACATAGGCGCTCTTCCGCCATGATAACGGAAGTAGTGTGAGCAGTCCGGATCTCGATCCGATCGATGGAGCAGAAGTTCACGGACACGCCTTCTTGGAATCTTGACAAGCTCACGAAATGGGCTTACAGATCTAGAAGAGCGAAAAGATACACTAGAGGTAACTCTAAGGAACCTCGAGTTAAGGAGAGGAATGGGAATTATGAAGATATTTTATGAAAATGGGGTGAGAAGAATCTTTTTGGTTTTCGTGTTTTGACAAGTAGATATCACAACAAATCCAATTAAAACAAAATCGAGGCAAAACAACGATGAACTTAAACCAATAATCACAAGATGAATGGCTTCTTTGAAAAAGGTACACCAATCACAAGGACACAAAGGCAAGTTTTAAATCTTTGGTTCGGGAACTTATTATGGTCGTACCCCAGCTAGGTAGTACAACGCCTTGGTTTATGTGGTAATCTTTTATGTTGTTATTATTAAAAACGACAAATCTTTTGTATTTTTATCTTTGATACATATATAGAAACAAAAGGAAAATATTTTTGTGTTTTATACGCTTTTGGATGTTTTTGGGTTTTGGATTTTTATAAGAATATATATAGATATAGATAGATGGTATGAACAAAGAGTGAATATTCAAATTACTAATATGCTAAACGGAAGATAATCAAGACCTGACCCCAAGAATGCGCTTAAAATTTGATTCGCTCCCAGACGGTCAAGTTTTATCACGCAGTGACCACTTGTGAATGGCCAATCAGAACAAACTTAAAACAGTCCGAAACAAATGCAATGAAGATCAGAGAGTATAGTGTTTCCCCGGGTCGTTATGTCCCAGCGAGCTATGCGATGAATCACCAAACGAATAGTGATCGAGAGATTTGAACGGAAAAGAGTTTTTGAATTATTAAAACTAAAGAAAAAGTAAATAAATTACAGGGGCTTAAATGCAAATTAAAGAGAATTAAAAAGATAAAAAATATTAAATAAACACTATCACTATTTGCAAAATGATGTTTTTGTTTTTTCTTTTATAAAACTTAATTAAACACTACGTGACGTACAAAAGAAAATGTGAAACTTAAACAATATAAATCCTAAAAATATGAAAATGATATTTTTACAATCCTAATGATAAGAGAAAATTTATAGAAAAAAGAAAATTATTTTTAAAACTATTTATCTAATTATTATTAATTAAAAACTATTTTTAACTATTAAATAATAACCTAAAATACAAGAAAATATGAAATAAAGCTAGAAAATGAAATTATGACTTGGAAAAATCTAAAATAACAAAGAGAATTTTCAAAACTATTTTGTATTTTTCCGAATATTTTGTATTTTCTATGAATTAAAAACTATTTAAAACTACTTAAATTGCTTAAAAATACAAATTTAACTAAGAAAATCTGAAAATATTTTTTGACTTTTATATTTATCTTAACCTAAGAAAATGAAAACTTATTTTTTGAAACTTTTCCGATTTATTTGTATTAAATGCTAATTAAAAAGTACTAAAATTGATTTAAATGAAGAAAATAGCAAACCGACTTAGAAAAATCTGAAAAATTCAAGAAAAGTCTAAAATATTATTATGAATCTAGGAAAAATATAAAACAGAGGGTTTTGTGAAGGAATATGAGGTTGCGATTACAAGTGCTTATGAATAAGCACTTAGAATAAGCTAAAAGGACCAAATGAGCACCAATCCAACACGAAGCTAAAATATGCTAAAAGTACTTAAAACAACTTAGTGCAACTATCCTAGACCACTGAAATTCAAAATGCACAGATTTGATGTTTTGAGTTTATGTGCTAAAACAGGTTTTACTCACTACTTTGGACTTAAGCACAATCTACCTAATAAGCTGAAAATGAAAACCAAAAGTTGGATCCTAAGCTAGACCTGGGTGACTACTTATAAACCAAAAAACAGACCTAGATAAGCTCTTATGAGCTCTGTGCAAGCCCTGCACAAAACCTGTGCACACTCAGTTAATACTGAGTTTGTGCACAGGGGAAATGAGACCCAAAAGACAAGCTCATTTGGAGCTTATAGAAAATTTGTAAAAATCTACAAAAATGGTAATAAGGAATTAGACCAGCTGAAGTTTATGAACCCACAATTTCACTTAGTTTGACCCAAGAATGAATCAATGAAAAATCAACTTAGTTGGGTGAAAACAGGTTTCTTTACACTTTTGACTTTTTAACAGTTATGAAGAAGTTGACTTATTTGAACTTTGATTCTAATTTTGACCGATATTGATGTTAAATGATGAAATAAACTTGATCCAATCTATGTCTATGATATCTAAGCACAAAACAAGCTTATGCTTTTCCAAAATCCCAACAGCTAAGCTAATTAAGACAGCTTTTAAGATGAAATTGACTTTGTGGTTTGCAGCACAATTTTATGACAGATATGAGTATATTAGAGCTAAACAAGCCTAGAACTACAAGTCCTAATCATTGAACCATCCTCTAATACGCTTTATGCACTAATCCAAACACAACTTTACTAAGCGATATGAACTTAAACCGAACTAACCTCTTAACTAGCTAAAGCTATTGATCAAACCGAGTCTATCTATCCTAAATACAACTTAATTAACAAATAAAACCAATCTAAACCATAAATACAGATTATGCAATAACTCTTGAAAATGACTTACAATTTGTCCACCACTATGGCTTGAAATCAATCAACCAAGGAACACAAGAACCACTAGCCTAATCTAAACCATCACCTAGCTCAATATCAACCCAAACCACCGCTTCAACCCATATCCAATTCTATCTCCATTTTTGCCCCAGTTTGACTTTCATTGACCAAAATCCAAAGTTGCTTGAAACTTTAATGTAAGCTTATAAAAAGCTATAATAAGCTTATATAAGCTTGTTTTAACTTAATAATAGGTTAGTTGAAGCTTGGACATCAGATTTTGAATTTGAAATTTGCAACAGTGACCATGAAATATGAAATCTTAACACAAACTTGAATTAATACTTAAAAAGAGTTGTAATACACTGAAACAAAGTAGTTTGATACAATGGAACTTGAAATAACAACTAATGATCTATTTTAGACTTAAGAAATTAAAAACGACATACATTTTAAATTTAAACTAAGTGCCTCCTTCTTCTCTCTATCTCCTCCTTCTTTTATATGAAAAATCTCTTTCCACGTGTCCTCTGAGTAAATCCCATCTATAATCTTAGCCCTTGGATTGGTTGGTATCATTTTTGGCCGTCTGATGAAATTTGGCGCCAAAATGGTATATATGCCAGTTGGGGTTGAGTGTTAGGTTGAAGATGCATTGAATGCATCTTGGCTTGGTGTGTTTGGAGTGATAAGGGTAGGGTGGTGATGATGGGAAATGGGCAGAAGTTGCAGGTGCAGGTGTAGGTGATGATGGGAGGGAAACCCGTGAGTGGTTTTAATATTTTAAACGTGGCGGGTTGGATTCGGGTTGGGGGTTGGATATAAAAGGATTGGACCGGGTAAAATGGTTGGACTGGGCTTATTAAAGGGTCCGGTTTGGTTAAGCTTATAAAACACAAGGACCATCTTTGTAATTCACCCAAACTAGAGGGACCAAATCTGCACTTTTCCAAAGTTAATCAAGGACCATTTTTTGACAAGTTAAATTTACCCAAGGACCAAAAATAATAATTTTTCAAATTAAAAATGTCCCGGGGTAATTTTTGACAATCTTTGAAACCTAGGACTAAACTTGTAAATTCTCAAACTTTTGATATTTTTCACCAAAGGACTAATTTTGACAACTTATGATTTTAAAAGGACCTTTGGTGATTTTTCTTTAAATTAAGTGCTCTGTGGACTATTTCGACAATTTTGAAACTTGGGGACCGAACCGCCAATTATGCAAACTTAGCTCATTTTTCATCCGATTTTGAACATTTTGCATCCGAAACATATAAAATGCAATTTTGAGATATTTTCGATTTTGATGCATTTTGAGCATTTTAAACGTTTTAGCTCAGATTTAACCAAAATGATGAGTATTTACACACTCATCACATGCTATGTTTGAAAAATGATTCTTAATCGCTCAAAACCAACCGTGGAGAGACAAGATCATCTAATGACTCAACCGCTTTTACTCAAACATCGGAATCACAACCAAAGCCTCACAAGTCATACCCATGGGTAATGGTAATCACAAACTCATTCCCGATCCTATGTTCAAACAAGTCGATGTTGATGCACACGCTGGTAACATCATTAATCAACTAGCTCTTCCGATTAGTCAAAACATGAATTCTCTCCCACAAACCAACAACAATCTCGTAACAAAGATCTAACCCACACAATCAAGCTACCACAAAGATGGGAGGATCGTGGTGCAAACCGATTCAGAAAGACAGATGATCGGGGAAGAGTGGAGTGGTAGAGGTTACGTTGGTAATTAGAATCGAGGAAGGAATGGTAATCAAGGTCAAGCTAAGCCGATCAAATGTTATAAGCGTGGTGGTGAGGACACATTGCAAGGAACCGCACATCTCCAAAACGCCCACGAATCGCCGATTTCTTGAGATAAGATGTCGCTTGTACAAGCTCGGGATAATGGTGCCTTTGGATGAAGAGGAATTGTTGTTTCTTGTCGAGGCAATGCCAAGACCTATGATGCGATGTGGACGAGCAATTTATTCAGAGATAGGTCACAATCATCGAATGCCTTTCAAGTCGGCGATTGTGATGCATACGACTGATGTGGATGATGGACCCATCGCACACACAATTTTTATGGCTAGCATTTCTCCAATGGTTTCTCCCAAGGTCTCATCTTCACCACAAGCTGGCCCATCCAAAGACAAACTCATCTCGAGGTATTAAAACTATACGATGATCTTGATGTGCAAAAGATGCATGACAAAGTACTATCAATCGAAACTATTGAATCAAATATTGAAAATATGGTAATATCAATGTTGTCCCATATGATCAATATGTGAAACAAAGTGAAAGTGAAGTTGTACCAAGTGATGCATCTTCGCATCAACAATGACTATGTTTTTATGAATACACCGCATGTGCCTCGATGATTCTCGTAATTTCAACTAAATGCCTATAAAGAACGTGTTGCTATTAATGAACAACGTGCAAAATTTGAGTTGACCACTCGTGAGCGTGAAATGGATGACCAAGTGCGCATAATTATTAGAAAAAGTAATTTTAGAGAAGAAGTATTAAAACAAGAGTTAAATTCCTTGCAAGAAAAGCTTTCTAAATCGCTAAGCAAAACAAGAACTTCAAGAAAATGTGAAAATGCTTAAGCAAGAATTTAATGCAAAGGGATCAAAACTCATGAAAGATTTTTCTAATCAAAACTTTGAAAACAAACTTGAAAAAAAGTTGTACATACAAGGGAACACCATTCGATCGCTCACATGATCACTAAGCATAGAGTCTTAAGCGATAAGCATAGCATTCCCTTGTTGAGGAACCAAATCCAGAGGTCATTAAAAGGCTAGAAATGCTCATAAGGTTCTTTATGATGGCAAGGAAATCCTTAAACCTAGATGCGAAACCTAGTTGCGTTGAGTGCAATCGAGGAAGATAAGAAATCGATGAAGTCACTAGGAAAAGATGAACAAGAAATTAGATGATCCTAAATGCAAAGAGAAGAAAATAAAGATCACACCCCATGATTACAAGAAGGAAAATTGGATTTCCTTAAACATGTTTAAGCCTCGAGACATTGTTAACACCGAACAAGTGTTCGGAAAAGGATTTAGATAAGCAAAAATCGAGAATCTAGTTGTAACGAATCCTCCCTTAGGAAAATGCCTAGAGCGACTGTGTATCCTCCAAATACACCAATGCATTTAGTACCTAGGACTATTGCCACGAAAAGCAAGACCTTAATCACCAATATGTTATTTTTCAACTATTTGTTGATTTTGAGAAAACTTGTAAGAAAAGGATCACACCCACGGTATAACTGAAGGGAAAGGGTTTTGAACAAACAAAAGAATGCTATTTAATCGAGGTCATGCCTTTCTTTAAACTTCTAAAAGATCACTTTGAGAGTCTTAAAAGGGATAGAAACCGATATTAAGGGAATGGAAAAGGAATTTGATGCAATGATAGTTGAAGTTAGTGACTATGAGCGAGCACTTAAATATAATGAGATTGAGAGGAAGAACTTGCATACACTAAATGAGAACCCGGTTTCGAATGTATTTCTCAAGATGTGTTTTTCATCGCTACAAATTGTTCCATTAATGCTTCCCAATTTCATGAATTATCTCTGTCTCGAAAGTCTCCCATGATCGTGTAATTGAGCTTGAAAAACTAATTCTAAACTAAACGAGAAAATTGAACCGATGATCACGACAATTTGGTTAAACATTTTTCTAAGCTAGAAGTTGAGCATTTTAATTTACAACTAAAATATCAACATCTTAAAGAAAATGTCAAAACTTCAAATATCAAGACATCCTCGATGCTCCGAGTTTGATGCGCTTTTCAAATTAACAAACGTGATGAATGATTCAAGCTCATTGCAACACGATCGTAAAGTTGAAAGCCCAAATCTCTCAATTAAAGGGTCAAACGAACAATATGACAAGCTCCCAAATGCCTCCTCCTTTAGATTCTTAGAATTCTCAAACGTTTCATCTTCAAAACCTAGTAAATGCATTACAAAAGGAAAACGAAAGTTTTCTAGAAGAAAATGAAAAGGTTAAACGTCATTTCAATGAGTTATTTGAATCAATAAAGGTCACTCAGAATAAAAATAACGAACAAATAGGTTCATTGCAAAAGGAAATTGAGAATCAAGAGTCGTAAAAGGGAAAATGCCAATGACCAATGGGGAAAATGGTGTATCAAAGGTTCACTCTTGTAATAAATATGCTTTGTCTCAGTGAAATATGTCCTCTCATCTCGTGAACAACAAACTTGTTGTTCAAACATACTTCTCATCCCTTAAGGATTGCCTAGAATGTCTACGTGAGATTGTTGAAGAGGATAAGTTAGAGAAACCTCATGATAATGCCATTGTACATGCATGCTTATATGCCAAACGATCTCAAGAAATCCTAGAATGCTTGATCACAATATGCCCAAAGTCCTTAGGTGAGAGAGTTAATCCTTTGATTCCATGTTCGATGCCCAATGTTTTGAATGTGAACCTTAGTGTGCCTTTAAGTAGTTCAGATTCCAGATTTGTCAATGCTAAGAAAGAGAACTCAAGTGTGCCTTCTAGGAGTACAAATCCCAGCACTTCTAGTTTTAAGAAAGTGAACCTTAGTGTGCTGCATGTAGTTCAGATCCCAAAGACATCTAAACAGTGATGCAAAGAGTAGTAAAACCAACTAATGTTCCCATTCCTCTACAGAGTAATCAGTGACATTAAAGGAGCAGTCAAAGTCTCAAGACAATACAAGGAATGATAGGACCTCGCAAGCTAAGAATGCACCGAAAAGAGTAGAAGAACAATCTAGGAACTTTAAGTTTGAACCGAATAAAACGAATCGTGTTGATTCTAGTATTAGCCATAGGCGCATCATAATTAATTCAATTCGATACTATTTGCAAACCTTGTATTGATGTCCGCTTGAATTCGCTTCTAATCATGAATGTGGTGTTAATGTTTTGCCTAATGATGTTAATTGTCCGGTTAATATTGTTAATGCTAAAATTCATGCTAAGAAGGCTAAAAGGCAAAACGAAAGAAAGGTAGAAAACAAAGGAAACCCACAGAAGAACATTTAGTAAGATAGGCTATTATTGGATACCGGTGGTCATAAGACTAATCGACAATGCCCACTAGAAAATGGATGCCCACCGTAGAACTATTCCTTAAGAAGTGAGCACACCGTGAATGTGGCTAATACGTACACTAGTATCGCATCTATTCACAATGATTCCATTGCCTTAATTTCGATATGAATGCTTCTATTTCGATGTGGGTGTTCCAACCATTGTTACTAACCAAATGGAACCCATTCTTGCATGGGATCCCAATTATCCGCTTATCCATTCTTGTCTCGTGTTCAACCGCAGATCGCTCAAATCGCTCGTGGTACCGGACTCAGTCTGTTCCAAGCATATGATGGCGACCGGTCACGGCTCATGAACTTCGTGAGCAAATTCATCGACAATTAGATTCGGAATGATCATTTCGGTGCTATTATGGGTTATGGAGACTATGTTGTTGGCAAAAGTGTTATCTCCGTGGTTTACTATGTAGAAGGTCTTGGTCACAACTTGTTCGTGTTGGTCAATTCTGCGATTTCGATCTAGAAGTAGCCTTGAAAACATACCGCTTCGTTAGAGAACTTGATGGTAAGGAACTTTAAGAGGTTCACGTGGTTCAAATCTATACACCATCTCTATCGAAGATATGATGAAGTCTTCCAATTTGCTTGTCGTCAAAGGCCTCTAAAACAACGTCATGGTTATGGCATCGTCGCCTCAATCACTTGAACTTCGTACCATCAATGATCTCTCCGTAAAGGACTTAGTTGTAGGTTTACCTAGACTCAAGTATGAAAAGGATCATCTTTGTTCAAGATTTCAATTGGGAAAAAGCAAGAAGTATGCCCATAAACCCAAACCTACTAACTCGTCACGAAGTTCTTCATATGATTCATATGGATTTATGTGGACCAATGAGGGTGCGAGAATATCTTTGGGAAGAAATATGTGTTAGTTGTGGTTGATGATTACTCTAGATTCACCCGGTCAAGTTCTTAAGGACAAAGGATGAAACCTCGATATCATCATCAAACTCATCAAACAATTGTAGGTTCGACTTAACAAAACAATGTAATAATCCGAACAGACAATGGAACCGAGTTTGTCAACAAACAACTCGGTGAATTTTATGAAAGCGTTGAAATCACCATCAAAGAAGTGTTCCACTAACTCCTCAATGTAACGGTGTAGTTGAAAGACTAAATCGAACTCTTGTAGAAGCCGCTAGAACAATGCCGATTTACTCAAAGGTTCCAATGTTTCTCCGGGTCAAGCCATTGCCACCGTGTATGCTACACACAAAATCGCTCCTCGATTCACATTGTTCATGGAAAACTCCATATGAACTTGTCCACAACAGAAAACCTAATCTCTTTCCTTCGTGTGTTTGGTGCATTGTGTTATCCAACTAATGAGGACAAGACTTAGGCAAACTTAGAGCTAAAGCAGACATTGAGTATTTGTAGGTATGCACCAAACAAAAGGGATACCGAATCTACAACAAAAGAACCCGAAATATCATGGAAACAATTCACGTTACGCTTGATGAGTCGACCGTCAAATGGCTCCCGGACAAGTCGATTCAGACCCGCACTTCAAAAACAGTCCATTGGTTCATCCCTTGTTCCAAACTCTTCTCAAGAAACTCCATATGTACCTCCATCCAAGATGATTTAAAGAAATTGTTTGATCCTATGTTTGATGAACTTTATGACCCAAGTACTAATGAGGTGTCGATTCCTACAACAGAGGTGCTCATATTCCCGTGAATGAAGTCAATCCCTCGCCTCAATATCTTTAAGTCAAGATGCACCGTCACGATCCTTGCCTCATCAACAAATCATCATTCTTCAAATGTACATATTGAACCATTCGCATCAATGATGAAGTTAATCCTTTGCTACCCTCAAGATGCTCCATTTGAAAACATATTTGCTCCTCGAATCATCATCGTAACCATCTTCTTCGTGAGACATCGACTCTGCTACCTCGGTCCCTCAACAACCGCCACATGAACACCTTAGAAAATGGACTCACGATCATCCACTAGACAACATCATTGGAAATCCTCTCGTCCCGTGTCAACACGGAAACAACTTGCAACCGATGCCTTATGGTGCTTCTTCAACTCCGTACTATCTAAGATCGAACCAAAAGATGTTAAAACCGCCATGAATGAAGATAGGCGGTTCAATGCCATGCAAGATGAAATT
>CM040241.1:75107171-75278507 GCA_022545495.1 Chrysanthemum lavandulifolium | reverse complement strand
GAAATGGGAACACAATGATGTGTTTTAGTACAAGAAAAAGAAAATAATCCTAAGAAAAGAAGAACTAGAAATGCTAATCTATGACCATCCTAATTAGATGGTGGATGAGAAAGAGCATTGAGGCGCTCAAGGATATGATTGAGGATGAACCTCATTTCTTCTTGGAATTCATGGACCATAACCCGGTCCTTTCACAGTTTGGGCGTTTACTCTAAGTTGAGCAACCATGCCTAGGGGTAGTATGTTTGGGAAGGTTGTGGTGGTGGTATGGTAGATGTGTTGGTGGTGTTGGGAATGTTTGGGGTGGTCATGATGGAGGCAAGCAAAGCATTTTGCATTTGCATAGTCTCACTTAAGTGAGAATCCACCATGCCTTTAAATTGGTGGAGGTTGTGGAGTTCGCTTGATCTCCTCTCAGTGGGATTAAAATCCCACATGCACTCCTCAATGTCCTCAAGATGAGGGACATTGATGTTGGGAGTGGATGATCCTCATCTAAAGGACCATGAATGTCTTTGTAAATGGGGTGGAAGAGAAGAGGTTTTGGCCTAGTAGGGTGTTTGGGTCAAAGATGACCTTGGTGATTCATGAGCTATTTGCTCAATTGTGCCAAAGGATGGCAATGGTGGTGGATGATTTGGCCTGGGAGGTAAGTCATCCAAGTCCTCCAAGAAAGGATTTGGTGAAGTTGGTGGAGTGGAGAATAACTCCATAGGCATGAGAGTAGGAGACCTTGGTGGTGAAGGTGGTGAGGGTGTCTTGGATATTTGGATAGGTGCCGGAGGAGGTGAAGTTGGATTGGAGATGAGATTGTGAGTGGAGAAGACTCGGATGAAGAGCTAAGGTTAACGAAGCAACAAGGCCTCACACTAACTCTAGCGGTTTTCTTGCATGGTTTAGGAGAGGATTTTGTCATTTTTGACTTGGGTTTTTCTTTGCTAGATAATGGGAAGAATGAAGAAGGTGTGAGGATGATCATGGTAAAACCTCTCAATTTATAGAAGTGAAAAATTATGGAGAAATGTGTTTGATTTGATGTTAAACCATTGAAGAGATGAGGTTCCTAATGATTTGGAAGTGGGTTGAATGCTAGTCATATCAACCAAGTCAATCCATTCAAGAGATGGAGTGAAGAAGAAAAGATTTGCAATAAATGTGTTCTAATGAGTGGAATTTCTAACAATCGAATCACCCACAGTTTGAAGGTACCAAAATTTGGTTCCTTCCTTTATGCAAAAGGGCTCCTTGGGTGGATTTTTCAAATTTTGAATTTTGGTGGGAAATGGATTTCTTATATACCTAAGTGAATTATACTAGTTCTAGTAAGAGTATAAACTAGTTAAGATTGATTTCTAAGTAATGGATAGTAATTTGGAATCACGAAGAGTCGAAATTGAAAAATTACGGAGGATCCACGGCACCAAAATGTACACGGTAGGAACCCTAAAAGGGTGCCGTCTGGTCCCTTGTGCATGCAGTGCGGTACCAATTCACATAACGGATGGTACCAAATCTTTGGTGCCGTCGATCCGTGTAGTGCGAGAAAAGTAGGCAGTGAGTTTTAGATGTCGGGAACTTTTCCGAAACACGAAATTTTCTCAAGAGATGTTACACTAAACATTTCTAGTTAGGAAAAGCAAATAACACATATATAAACATAGTGGAGCATGTATTTTGAGCAAGGCCTAGTGATTTTCACATTATGGTGAAAATGGGTAAAATTTGATAGCATGCTTGTGCTATCCCCCTGCATAAGATTGTTAGCATACATCATTGTTTCAAGTTATATTATCATCCTACATAATAAAAGCAACTAAATAGTATCAAACATCAACGATAATGTATTGTTCCAAACACTCCTTAAAGTGCCCTCATTTGTCCAACTTCTTGTAAATCTTGTTCATCATCCTACCAAGGCACTTGAACATTCCCTTAGTTTGCTTGAATTCCACTGATTCATTTTCAATCTCGGGAAGAGACGCATAATACTCATGAGGTGGGAGACGAGAGCTTGGAAGACCATCCTCGGAGCTATTTGATGATGATGATGGAGTTGGAGGTTTTGCTCTCTTGCCTTTTGTCTTAGCAACTCGGTCATCACTCAAAGGTACAAAGATGTGAGGGATGAGTTCATAGTGAATGTGCATCCCTTTTGGGGTTGGTGGAATTGGTGCAAAGTTTCTATAGAGGCGGGTGAGAAGCATCTCGTATGGAAGAGCAACCGATCCTTGAGTTAGAATATCAATCATTCTCCTAGCGATGTAGTAGGCTAAATTGAATGGTTGTCGGGTGGACAAGTTATAGAGCATGTGACAAAGCAGCGTTTATGTGATCCCTATTTGCTATGGTGCTAATGACGTTGGATCTAAGTAGCTCCTCCATTTCTTAAATTCGGTTTAAGTTCATTTAGCTCCATTCCATATGGATCTCGGTTTACCTCTTTTCCCTTTCGGGTAACACGGGTTGTATCACCCTTTGGGTTAAATAGGTGTTCACGGATAACATCCTTATCGGCCAAACGGGTTTGGTAGGGAAGAATGCGGTCATTGATTGCATCAAGAGCGGTGAGTGACCATTTATCCGAGTAGACACAAGTCCCTCGGTTGGGAATTCCTAGCACTCGAGCAAAGCCGGCTAATGTGATGGTGTAGTCGTTTTGATTGATTCTAAACCTAAGACAAAATTCATCATCGTCTTCATCACTAAAGCCGGACACACTAGCATAGAATTCTAACACAAACCTAGGACAAATTGGTTCATCGATGTCAAGGAGACAATCGAATTGAATGGCGGCTAGTTCTTCACGAAGATTCATATTTTCAAGGAAGGATGAGTGAATGGTTCTACCCTCATGGAAATACCTTGATTCTAGACCCTTAAATATTTCTACTTGATCCTTGGTAAGTCCTTTGGTTTTGTGGTGTTTGGGAATGTAGTTAAGGGTGTCTTTGTGATCATAGAATCTTGCGGCTACCATGGTTATTCCTAAGGACAAGAATTGATATGTTAAAAATGAGAATAAACTTTAACGTTTTGGTTCTAGTGTGTGCCTATATGAAAACAATTTGGAGTTGTGGTTATCTCGACTCATTTTATGCACAAAAATGGTTTTAGTGGGGTGTTTGGCAAATACCTTGAGATAACCCGAATGCTCCTAATTCAATGTGGCTTCATTTGAATATACCCGGGAATGCATATTAGTTATGCAATACCTTTAGTATTCAAGAGCATGCAAGTGATAAAAATTTAACGTTTCTATTTGTATTAGCAATGAAATTAAAATTGTTTTCCTACAAGTGAGAAGCTTTTAAAACTTTTGACATGGGGTGTTTGGTTATTTGAATAAGGCCTTATATTCATTATCTATTAATTAGTGGGAAGCATGATTTGTTTATGCAATATGATAATGTAGTACCTAATTTCAATGACTAGTTATGCATTTTGCCAATTGAATTCATATTTGGTATAAAAGCATACATAAAACCCCATGTAATGATTTGTGATAGTTTTGTGCATAAATAAGAATCCTAGACTCAGAATTAAGAGATAAAATGTAGTTAGGATACTTACAATGATGTTATCTTGATGATTAGTGAGTGGAAAGGTGTCAATAATGAGCTTGGTTTAATGTTTACGTTTTGGTAAAGTGGGTTTTGAGGAAGAGGATGTTTAGTATATAGCGGTTTTGTACAGAGACACCACGGACGAGACGACACCAAATATTTGGTTCCGTCGTGTTGTCGTTTAGTGCCGTAGCTACGATGGCAGTACAAGACAAAAATTGTTTTGTTTTGACTATTCTAATGTTTTGGGCTATGTTTATCCTACATGTTTGGTTCCATTAACCCTAAACCAAGTCTAAGAAGATTAAAGGTTCTCATTTAAGAGTCTTAGTTAAGATGTCGGCAATGTTGTCTTGGAAGATACTTTCTCGATTGAGATGTTTCCCTTTTGAACATGGTCGCGAAGAAAGTGATGACGGATTTCAATATGCTTTGTGCGAGCATGTTGAGCAGGATTCTTCTTGAGATCGATGGCTCCTTTGTTGTCGCATAAGTATCACAATATCGTTGAGATGAATTCCGTAATCTACGAGCTTGCTTCATCCAAGGAGCTTGTTGACATGCTTTTTGGTGAGGCGTGCTCGGCTTGATGGTTGAGATAGCTAAGGCCGTTTGCTTCTTTGCAAACCATGAGGTGAGACAATGTCCAACAAAAGTGCAAATACCACTTGTACTTTTTCTATCGACATAATCACCGGCATGATCCGAGTCGGCATACACTATGGTTTCTACACCCGTTCCTTTGGGATACCATAATCCTAAACACATTGTTCCCTTAATGTATCTAAAGATCCTTTTTAAGGCTTCTAAGTGTGATGCCTTTGGGTTTTCTTGAAAGCGAGCACATAGACAAACATTAAACATGATGTCGGGTCTACTAGCCGTAAGATAGAGTAGGCTACCAATCATTCCTCTATATTTAGTGTTATCTACGGATTCACCTTCTTCGTCCTTGGTGAGTTTGGTGTCCGAGGACATGGGTGTTTTAGTTGGTTTGGAATCTTCAAGACCAAATTTCTTAAGCATGTCTTTTATATATTTAGATTGGTTAAAAATCGCCATCTTCTAGTTGTTTAATTTGAAGTCCTAGAAAGAAATTTAACTCACCCATCATACTCATTTCAAACTCGTCATGCATGATTTTAGAGAAATCATCACATAGCTCTTGACAAGTTGATCCGAATATAATGTCATCAACGTATATTTGAACAATGATAATATGTGATTCCTTTTCTTGGTAAAAGAGTATTATCTACTAATCCCATAGAGTATTTGTTATCAATAAGAAAAGTCTTAAGTCGGTCGTACCAAGCTTTTGGTGCTTGCTTAAGACCATACAATGCCTTTTGAGTTTGAAGACATGATGTGGTTTCTCAAAGTCGGTAAAACCGGGAGGTTGAGCAACATACACTTCTTCGTTAATAAACCCATTAAGGAAAGCACTTTTAACATCCATTTGAAATAATTTAAAGTCATAAGCACATGCATAAGCAAGTAATATTCTAATAGATTCGAGTCTAGCTACGGAACATAAGTTTCATCATAATCAATACCTTCTTGTTGATTATAGCCTTGTGCAACAAGCCTAGCTTTGTTTCTATATACTATACCATTTTCATCCATTTTATTTGAAAAACCCATTTCGTTCCAATTATGGTTTGATCTTTAGGTTTTGGAACTAATTTCCAAACATCATTTCTAACAAATTGGTTTAATTCTTCTTGCATGGCAATTACCCAAGATTCATCTTTTATTGCTTCATTTATGTTTTCGGTTCTATGGTGGATACGAAACAAAAATAATTACTTTGATTTTGGGCTTGTGACCTTAAGGTTATTTGATTAAGTTGTCCTATGACCTTTTCTAATGGATGACTTTTAGATTCCTTGATGTTTATAATTTCCTTATTTAATGGTTCATCTTCCTTGTTATCATTAATTTGACTTTCTATTATTTGACTTTTAACTAAGTCATCATCTACCAAAGGTGATGTCTTAGAGGGAGGTGGACTTTCGTCAAATGTTATATTCAACGATTCCTCGACTATCATTGTTTCTTTGTTAAGGACAATATAAGCTTTGCTAGTTTGAGAATAACCTAGAAATACACCTTCATAAGACTTTCGGTCAAACTTGGTGAGATAGTCTTTAGTATTAAGAATGAAGCATTTACAACCAAAGACTCTAAAATATCCTAAAGTTGGCTTTTTACCTTTGTAAAGCTCATATGGTGTTTTGTTTAAGAAAGGACGATATTAAAACTCTATTCAAAATATATGTAGAAGTGTCAGCGTTGCACCAAAACTTTGGAGGAATGTTTTGTTCATTAAGCATTGTTCTACTCATTTCTTGAATTGTTCTATTTTACGTTCTACTACTCCATTTGATTGAGGTGTTCTTGGAGTGGAAAAGTTATGTGTTATACCATTTGTATTACAAAAGTTTCCAAATTGAGTTTCGTTGTCAAATTCACGACCATGATCCGTTCGGATCGACACAATTTTAACACCTAGTAGATTTTGAATTTTCTTGCTAAGTATTTCAAATTTATCAAAAGCTTCATTTTGGTTTTCAAAACAACGTCCAAGTAAACCTTGAGTAATCATCTACTATGACCAAAGTGTATAAGTTGCCTCCGTAGCTTCTTATAGCGGATGGTCCAAACAAGTCCATATGTAATAATTCTAGACACTTAGATGTGGACACCCTATTTTTATATTTGTGACTACTATGGGTTTGTTTACCAATTTTGCAAGCGTCGCAAAAGTGTTGGTCATATTTTAGTTTTGGTAAATTCCTTACTAGTTCTTTTAAAGATAGGTTTTGTATAAGTCTCATATTAGCGTGACCTAAGCGTCTATGCCAAAGAGATGAGCTATCATCTAATGTTGTTAGACAAAGTTTGTTGTTATATGTTTTATCTATCTTCATGACGTATATGTTATTTTTCCTAACTCCTTTAGCTATGGTGATACCATCTTTTAGTATTTTACTACCATTTTCATCAAATAGTACTTTATACTTTTATCACATAATTGGCTAATACTAAGTAGATTAAATCCTAACCTATCCACATGAGCAACATTTTCAATAGTTAGGGAGTTATGAGCGATCGTACCTTTACCAATGATTTTGCTTTTGAGATTGCTACCAAAGTGACATTACCTCCGTCATACTCTTGGTATGATGAGAAGAGACTTTGTTGCCCGTCATGTGTCGTGAGCATCCACTATCTTTTATCCATTCATCGGGTTCCAATCCAACTTTCAAGCATACCTCATTTGACTCATGTGCCATTAGGCGATCTCTTCCTTGCTTGATTCTTCATCCTCTTCACTATCACTCCAAGCACCACTTACAAAAGCTCGTTGAGTTTTGATTTTAGGTGGCTTGGGACATTCTCTATGAGATGATTTGCATCACCACATCTAAAACACTTTCTTTCACCTTTACGCTTTTTGTCATCCCGATCTTTTGAATGGCTTCTTTTCTTCTCGAGGTTGTCTTACTGAACTTTCCTCTTCTAAAGAACTTCTTAAAATCTCTAACGGCCATGGCATATTCCTCATCTTCACTACCGAGCAAGATTCGTCATCATCACTTGATTCCGCCTTTGCTTTTGAGCAACGGTTTGATCTTCTCCTTTTTCCTTTGATGATCTCGAATCTTTCTCCATCACCATTTCGTGTACTTTGAGGTTACCGATTAGCTCGTCTAGTGACATTTTTGAGAGATCTTTTGATTCTTCAATAGCGGTCACTTTAGCTCTCCATTTGGGATAGAGTGCTCTAAGAAATTTCCTGACAAAGTTCTTACTACGAAAAGATTCATCAAGTGCTTTAAGTGATGTAATAATAGTATTAAAGCGAGCAAATTCACAATCAATGGTTTCATCTTGAGGATAACAAATTGTTCATATTGTTGAACAAGAAGATCAATTTTGTTATCCTTGACTTGTAAATTACCTTGATGTGTAATAATCAAAGATTCCCAAATATCTTTGGCGGTTTCACACATAAAATTCTTTCATATTCTTTTCTAGGTAAAGCATTGTAAAGCATCATTTTAGCTTCATTATTTTAGCAACTAATTTCTTTTGTTCATCAACGAAATGTCCTTTGTTGTAGAACTAAAATCCCTTTAACAATAATAAACCAAAGATCTATATCTTTTGACTTTACATATGTTTCAAAACGATTTTCCAATAGATAAATCCATTGGTTTCAAAGAGTGGTGGTCTTTGCATAGATTGCCCTTCTTTAAAGTTTTCGTAATCCATGGATCGTTTCAAGTTTATAAAATACAAATTATTTTAGAAATTATTGAGCAACGAGGCTCGATACCAATCGTAGAAAACTAGAAGGGGTTGAATAGTTTACCGATTAAAAACTTTGTTTTGAAACTTATTGAAAAGATCAATTGATATTGATCTTAGATATGTTAATGAAATATGCAAGCAATATGTAAAGAGTAAATAAGGAAAGAAATGATCAAACCACAACCAGTTGTTTATAGTGGTTCGGTCTACAAGGACTCTTTTTCCTTGCCCTACTCCACTCCCAGTCTCACACTCGAGTTTAACTTCACTAGTCAACAAGCTCCTTTCACCGTGGAGAAAACCTTTACACTTCGCTTATACTATTTCCGACACTAAACTAGATGTCGAGTTCTTTCCAAGGGTACAAATACTCCCACACAATGTATTTTGAGGACTAAAATACTAACCACTCACACTCACAAGATTATGATGGTTTAATACAACAATGAAGTATGAATCAACACTAGATCATACAACACTAAACAAATAAGACTTCCAACTTCTCGTTTGAAGCTTGAATGTGACTTGATCTTCTTTGCTACAAAGAGATCACTACTATGATATGAAACTGAGTTAGAAAGGTTAGAGAAGATATGTATGAGAGTATAATGAAAAGGATGAAAAACTACTTGGTTTGGCTTTGCTATTTATAGCCAAAATGGACGAGGGCGTCCACGGACCACGGAACCCTTAAAAGGTTCCGCCTGTGTACCATTTGGTACCGCCAGTCCGACAACCAAGATATCAAAATCTTTGCTAAAGTCAACTATATCTAAGTAAGATTGTGCAAGATATAAAGAGTACAAATCCACACAAAATAACTAATGAAATCTTTCAATGATTTCCATGATGCATCACATGATGTCATATGTTGTATTTCTATTTTAGAAATATGCAAGTACTTAAGTAGTGTTTGGTTTTAAGAACCTAACACATTCTAAAACTACTATCATACATAATGATTAGAGTCATATCAAGATGTCACTAATCATAAATGTAAATGCTTGAATGATGAATATATTGTTTGAAAAAGCTTGTTTTAATATCTATTAAACTTGACAAGCTTTAAGCTTTTATACAAATTAAATTTACTTTTGTCGTTAACAAAACTTAGGTAAAGATCAAAAATATAAATAACGTTTAATGACGATATTTGTATTAACAGGGTCGAGAAACAAATTGTCATGGTATCTGCAACAGTTCCATTTGCAGTAATAAGAGCGACCAGGAGTTAGGGTCATGACCCGATACTCGTGTAAGCCAAAAAAGTGGCCCCACTAGAATCCATCCCTCGTCCGGATAGACCCGTTAACTTAACCCCAGGACCTAGCTCCAGTTCAAATGTTGATTTGCCTTAAATATATTGAATCTCAATATGGGCTAGAAACAAATGACAATATAATAGACTTGAGATTTGAGGAATGTTCAAAGGATATAAAGTATCCATGGAATGTCTGGAAAACTATATTGAAATTGGTACATGGCCTGATTGCTATGTGGAATCATGATCTTCTTGATGTAGAAGAGTTGTTTGCACAAGCCTGTTCATTAAATGGTTCTTAAAGTTGTCTTCATTTGCGTCATGGTAACGTGATATTCTGGATGATTTGATGATTTAAATACTTGATGTGAAATAATACCAAGTATAACATTCAATTCCATACTATATCCTTGTATCAGCCAACTCCAGTAACATCTTAATGATAAGTTATGACTGTATATTTTATTGCGCTTTTCGAATATCTCAATAGTACTCGCTTCATATCTTAGGCGATTCGGATGAGCATGAAGTTGTTCAAAAGTCCAGTCGAGTTTATTCTTAATACATTAATTCGATCTTAGTAACATAATATGGATCTTGAAGTTCTTAATACGCTTCATGCACTCACTACTTATAATTTTTATTCCGAGGATTTTTTGCAGATTTTGTTGCAATTGACCTTATCATTTCACCTTAAGCACACCATCAAATCATATGTATATGCTTCCTTTGTTATCGATCCTCCAAATTTTCAAAACTATCGTGATCGAATCGTTGATGGACTTACAGCTATCTTTTGGCTTTTAAAGGAGACCCGTTATTCGATATTGGTGGTGTGTTTTTTCAATCGGCAATTTCTACATTGTGCAATCTTTGATGGAAAAATTGTCGGAATGGATCCAATACCGAGGTTTGATTACACATTTAACTGATTGTTTTAGTTTAAATATTTTATATATTAATGAAGAAGGATCATTGATGTTGCAATATATTTTAATTAGTTTTTTGGTAATTTTTTTACTTCAATATATACTTAAATCATGTTGTTAAACCTAATCATTGGTTCACATGACAGAGTATAACATGTGGCATACTTTGAATGTGTATATATAATTGTAATCTTCATTTGCTAATTTGAACTCGGATGAGGATGTTGGGCCATTACACCCTTTAGCTGTTAGTCTGGCAGTTGGGATTTCAGGGTGAATTGCAGCAACCATATCCCATTCTTTTGACAATGCTAAATGTCGATCAAAGTGCCTTGTGCTGCCTAAGGTAGGATTCTTCTCATAAAATTTAGCAAAATAAGCATGAATTATGGATCCTACCCCACAGGGTCTGTAGCCATTTTTCCGGAATCATTTAGGTATGCATTACTGATTAAAATCACTATAAAAATCATCTATAGGAGTTATTTGTTTTTGAATATATAGTTGCATCTTATTAAAAATTTGATTAGTGATTATTAAATTAGTTTTCATATGTGAATGAAGGTGGTATTTCATCCTTAAAAAGATATTTATATCTTAAATTAGTTTTCATATGGTGTAAGCATGCATAATATTGTGTGTGTACGTTCGAACTCATGTGGAGTGGTCTTCAAATTATTAACATTGAAGATACGAAGGTTGGAGATATTGAAAAAAGAGGCTCAAATGGGTCTTTTTGTTGAATTGGTTTCAGATAAATTTTTGAGTATTTATAACTAGGAATAATTTTTGAAGGGTTGGTAATTTGGTTACTTTATTGAAGCTGCTATTTCTGATCAAGTAGTGAAAATTTAGGTGTATATCAGGAGACTTTGATGCTATTAAAAGAAAATGATAAATATTTTTTATCAGCTATTGTTGGAATCACTCCTAAACCTTATTCAAGTGTTAGTGATTCATATGTAATAGTTAGCTTAATATGGCCTTTATGTTTGTTATTAAGCTTAGGCTTATGTAGAAGGCCCATAAGCCTAGGCCAAGCCCAATAAGGAAAGGATGGGAACTTGGGTGTTGCCCTAGTTCCTCCTATAAATAGTCTTGTAAACCTTCTATTGAAGGTTGGTTGTTCACTTACACATTTACTCTAAGCATAATCTTTCTTATATTCCTACAGCGTAAGTGTGTGTGTGTGTTCATCGATCCATTCTCTTCTCTATTTCTTACATGGATGCTTGTGTTACTAATATGGTGACCTAACGGTGGTATCATTCGCCAAATAGTTGGGTGGACATATTTTTGTTGTTTGAAGGTTTTTGGTCTTCTGCGTAAGCGAGGTTCTTACTTTGGTTTGACACCCTAATCTTCACGAAAATCTTAATGACGGAAGACTAATTCGGTGTTACTTGAATGGAGATCATAGTCAATAATTATAGAAAAGCGACTCGAAAAGAGACGTTTTATTAAAATAGTTATCATTCATCGAAAACTCATAGTTTGTTACAAAATATTGTAAATAGATCAAGTGTTTTCCCAAAAGAAAGATCATGAGTTTGAAAGAAATGATAACTTTTATGTTTTACACCACCGGATAAGCCTTGCCATGCCCCATTCCGCACCTTGGTCATAATCTTCACCGATTACACGAGATAACATGCTTAAAAGGTCAACAAAATGTTGAGTGAAGTCCATAGGTTTAAAATAAGTTGAACACAAGTATAAGATCATGATCATTGTAAACTAACAATATCATAAGAAAATATCACAGATTATTATGCGCTAAGCTCATGAAACCAAGACTCAACTGCATACACGAATTACCGGTGTATGTAAATATGCCCCAAAGGAGGTAATAGCCAATTACCTAAAGATATTCGATATAGTGCGCCCGGTTATTTCTCTATAACCGAAGCGGGTTCGTTATTCCCATAGTACTATTCACGATATCTCGTTCACTCATGCGGTGACTAATGGTTCATGATCGGGGACTTGTGGCTAACAACTTAGGCGGTACCAATAATCAAGAAGATCAAGCATTTATGAAAAACCTTGTGTTCTAGTTTAGAGCATGTATCTCCTCATGGGGTTTATAAAAATAAAGTAAAAGCGAGGCTATGAACTCACCTTGATAATAATGCACACGCAAAAAAATAGATCAAGCACAATGTAGCGGAGGTTCCAACTCGAAACCTAAAATGATGAGATGGCGAATCTCGGATGAGCATTTTGGTTCGCGACCAAAATAATAGAGCATTGAATATTCTTATTCAATAGATCATTGGATTGTCCAATCCAATAGTGTGCGATCGTGATTAACGTTTTAAGTTAATTTTCATGCTACATTGTCTTAATTAGTGATCCTCACTTACGCATAAGTGAAATGTTCCCCCGTTGTGATCTTAATAGATTTGTTGAGTATTTTAACGTATTGAAATAAATTCCCGTGTGTTTTATCGGTTTGACATATATATATAATTATAATCTTATAAATATATATATATATATATTTATAATGCTTTTAACGTTATCCGAAAATAAATTACTCATAAGATCAAAATACTTGTTTTTACGAAGTTATTATGGGTTTATAAGTTTTCTAAACTTTTCCCGAATTTACACTTTTACCCTCGAGTTATAAAAGTACAAGTTTAGTCCTTATACTATTAGAAAATGACACTTTGTACCCAAAATATTATAGGCTTAAAGTTTTCGGTTTGACACTTTTAGTCCTCGGTAAAAAAAAAGCTGATTTTAAAATACAAAGTTAACTTTTATTACACTTTAAAACATTTACTTATCTAGTTATAATTTATTGAAAGTGTAGGGGTATTTGTTGCCAAACGTGAAAGTTATAAAACAAAAGAAAGGAAAAGTGCTACAAGGGGATCGAACTAGGGACCTCCGTCCAAACACCAACGCTCTAACCAACCGAGCTAGGCTCTTTTTGTGTTTTATTTCTCACGACACCGTATATAAGGTAAAGGTTTACGTGTTATGTTTTTAAGTAGACATACTCTTGTAATGTCGAAGCATGCATGGTTCTAGTTTACATTTCCATTACTACTTCTCCTTAAGTTAGTTATGCACTTATTTTCATATTAGACCAAGGCATGTCTCGTATAACACATAACATTTCAACGTGTGATGTAACATCTATATTCATGTGAACTAATGAAATGAGTTGGGAAATGAAATGAGTTTGGCGAGGACTTACTACACTCGTCAAGAGTGGAGATGAAACGTTAGGTAGATGAAAATGACTACTACGAGAACCCGTGCTCTCCTTTTAACCCGAGGTGATCAATATTTTCCCAAGTCTTCCTAGCTTAAACCTTTCTCTTATCTTGCTTGACCTTGCCTCCACGATGAATGGTTTCCTTATATTGAGAGTATTTGTGAGTGTGTGAGTATAAGTGAATGGTGTGCATGTTTGTCGTGGGTTTTAAAGGGGTAACAAGCATGGCTTCTACCATTTCTTTATCCTTAGGTTCTCTAGGTTGTAGCTCATTTAGCCTTATGTTGTATGAACTTGGTCAAGATTCATGTCCATTTCCAACCTAGTATGGCGTGGTTATGTGGTGTCACATCTAAGTGGACACAAGATCCATTGGTTTTAGAAGTCAAAAGGGTGGTCAAAGGACATTAGGGTATTGTTTAATACTAGTATTTGTTTAAGGTGGCTAAGCGAGGGTTTGTCTCCTTGTTTACTCTTACATAAGCAAGTCATGGGACAAAAGAAATGTTTGTGAGTTTCATTTTGTGTCCCTGTCGAGAGTGGTAGTGGTGAAAGACCCATGGTTTTTAAAGTCTTGGTTGAGTCAAAGTGGGTTTAGTTTAGCTTAGGTATTTTATATTTGCTTAGAGTGGTCAAAGTGTTGTGTTGGTCTCTTATCCTCAAATCATCGCAACATGTGCTTCAAATAGGGTGACTTGTTTATTTGTTTTATGTCTTTGGTTTCTAGTTTGGTTCCCACTTGTTTTGCTTGTTCGGTTACAACGAAAAGGAATTCACTAACTTCTTTTAAATGTAACTTGGGTTGGTTTTGGTCTTGCTAGACGAGGCCCAAAAAGGGATGAAAAGAAAATGGGTGTTGGGCTAGAGACACAATTCGGCAAAGGCCCAAATAGATGGATATGGTGTTGGGCTAGGTGATTAACGTGGCCCAACAAAATAAATAAATATGGCGTGGGCTTGGCCCGGTTACAAGGCCCATTTCGTGTCGGGTTCGAGTGGTGAAGTGGTATAAAGTCCAATGAGTTTCGAGGCCCAATACGAATTTTATAAATTTTATTATAATTTAATTAGTAATTTTACAAATTTTACGTATTCATTACGTGTTTTACGGTTATCAAGATCGTGGGAAATTTATTTAGATCACAACGGTATATTTATGAGCGCTCAAGCTGCGTTGATCATGCATATGCCAAATGATATGCAAAGTGATGTTCGAGAAAATTTCATGACGAAATAGATCGTGTTTAATTCTTGATTAAAGCGTTAAGTACATTGAAATTTTCCGGGAGCTTCTGATACCTACCCTTAAGAGAACCGCGTCCATGATTAAACTCGTAGAGGCTGTCATGGGTGATCTAGATGAGCAGTGGGGATACTTGGAACGCATTATATCCTCGCGCCCGGTGAACTCGCACCTCGTTTCTTATGATTCCATCGAACTTTAACGATAGGAATGCGGCTTTGCTTAAGCCTTTTAACTTCTCATCCATGATCTCGACGGGTTCTTGACAAAGCTAAGTTTGTCATTGAGTGGATGTCCTTGAGTGGTGCGACTAGAGTTTCATCCGAAGACACTTTTTAAGATTTGAGACATGAAACGTGTCATGTACTCGGCTAAGTTCTTGGGAAGATCAAGTTTATATGCCATTGGACCAATTCTTTGAAGAATTTTGAATGGTCCGACGTATCGAGGTTTGAGCTTTCCTCGTTTTCCAAATCGACCATCCCTTTCGGGGTGATACTTTAAGCATTACGGTCTCCGACTTGGAATTCCATTGGTTTTCTTGAACATCTGCGTAGCTCTTTTGTCTATCTCGATTGCTTGCAATCTTTGCGAATTTGCATTATCTTTTCGTTGTCTCTTGGACAATTTCGGGACTGTAAGTTGTACTTCTCCAACTTCCGCCCGAAAAATTGGCGATCGGCATTTTCTTCCATAGAGTGCTTCAAAGGAGCGACTTTAATCTTGGCGTGATAACTGTTATTGTAAGAGAATTGACCGGTAAGTGCTTATCCCATCCTTTTCGAAATCAATCACACATGCTCTTAGCATGTCTTCCGAGTTGGATCGTTCTTTCACTTTGTCCATCTGTTTGAGGATGGTGCAGTACTCATATCTAAGTTGGTACCCATGGCTTTTGAAGCGTTTGCCAAAATCTTGAGGTGAATCGGCTATCACGATCGGATATGATAGAGATTGGTACACCGTGACGAGAAACAATCTCTTTGATGTACGATCTAGCGAGTGTAATCATCTCGTCGTTCTCCTTGATTGGCAAGAAATGAGCGGACTTTGTAAGGCGGTCTACAATAACCCAAATGGTGTCAAAACCATTAGAAGTTTTGGCAACTTTGTGATAAAGTCCATTGTGATTCTTTCCCATTTCCACACGGGAAGTTCGGTTGAGTTAGCAATCCGGATGGCTTTTGATGTTCGACTTTAACTTTCAAGCATGTCAAACATTCTTGGCGTATCTGATGATATCGACCTTCATATTAGGCCACCGGTACAAAAGCTTTAGATCTTGATACATCTTGTTGGGACCGGGATGTATGGAATACTTTGATTTATGTGATTCATGCATGATGAGCTCTCGGATACCTCAAAGAGTGGAATCCAACTTGATTTTTGAAACATAGCGTTCCGTCCGATCTCTTCACAAATCCATTCTCATTCTCGGCATGCCATAAATCTTCTCATTCGGCCTATTTTCTTCCTTAAGGGCTTGATCGAGCTTCAAGAATTTTCGATGGTAGGGGTGAATTGATTACCATTCCCAATGATCTCACTCTAAGTGGCTTAGGCGATCTTTTACGCTCAAAGCATCGGCAACAACATTTGCCTTTCCGGGATGGTAACGGATCTCGCGATCATAATCACTAAGCAATTCGAGCCAGTGACGTTGGCGCATATTCAATTCCTTTTTATCTAAGATGTGTTGAAGACTTTTGTGATCGGTGTACACTATACACTTGGTTCCGTACAAATAATGTCTCCATAATTTGAGTGCAAATACCACGGCGCCAAGTTCTAGATCGTGAGTAGTATAATTCTTCTCATGAGTTTTGAGTTGTCGTGACGCATAAGCAATCACTTTGTTCCTTTGCATGAGAACGGCGCCTAAACCCATGTGTGAAGCATCACAATATACTACAAAATCTTGACTCCTTCCGGTAGTGCCAAGATAGGTGCTTCATAAAGCTTGTTCTTTAGAAGTTGAAAAGGCGATTCTTGATCGTCTCCCATTCGAATTTCTTCGTTTTACGGGTTAACTCGGTCAATGGTTTAGCTATTTTAGAAACCTTGATGAATCTTCGATAATAACCAGAAGTCCTAAATTGGCGAATTTCGATGGGATTAGTGGGTGCCGCCGATTCTTATGATTCAATCTTTGCGGGATCCACATGGATTCCTTCACCGTCGATCACATGACCAAGAAATTGGTGTCTCAATCCAAAAATCACACTTGGAAAACTTTATGTACAATTTTTCATCCTTGAGTAACCGGGTGATCTTGAAATGTTCCGCATGTTCTTCTTTATTACGAGTATATAAGAATATCGTCGATGAACACAATGACGAATTTATCGAGATATGGTTTGCGAGACTCTATTCATGAGGTCCATAAATCTGAGGTGCATTAGTTAAACCGAATGGCATTACTTGGAATTCATAATGGCCATATCGAGTTCTAAATGCGGTCTTGGGTATATCTTCTTCTCTTACCGTGGCGATGATATCCGGATCTTAAATCAATCTTGAGTATACACTCGAGCCTTGTAATTGATCAAGCGGATCATCGATTCTTGGTAAGGGATAGCGGTTTTGATTGTGAGCTTGTTCAATTCTCTATAATCGATACACATCCGGAATGATCCATCTTTCTTCTTAACGAATAATACGGAGCTCCCGGGGTGAGGAACTTGGTCTAATGAATCCTTTCTCGGATAGCTCTTCTAGTTGTTTGGATAACTCTTGCATTTCGAGGCGCTAAGCGATGCGGTGCTCGTGCTACGAGGAGTAGCTCCGGGAATAAGATCGATTTGAAATTCGACTTGTCGGCGGTGGAAGTCGAGGCAAATCTTACGGAAATACCTCGAAAAATTCCTTGATTACGGTACATCTTCTAGTCGTTTCTCTTGACTTCTTTTCCGTTACTTGAGCTAAGAAGGCATAACATCCTTTTTCCATGTACTTTATTGACTTTGCACAGGATATGATACTTAAGTACTTTCTACTTTGATCTCCTTGGATGACTAATGTTTCACCGTTGATCGGGATATGAGCGGTTTTCTCGTCACAAACAATCCTAGCACGGTGTTTGGACAACCAATCCATGCCAATTACGACATCGAAACTTCCAAGTTTGATTGGCAAAAGATCTATGAGGAGCGAATGATCTTGTAATAGAATAGGACAATTACGGATTACGGTGTTGGTTCCTATTATTTTCCCATCGGCAAGTTCTATCTCATAAGTTGTATCTAAGGCGATTGGGGATATTTCAAGTAATGGTGCAAAAGTAGTAGATACAAAACTCTTATCGGCTCGAGAATCAAACAAGATTTTGCGAGAATGATTGTTAAGAGAATACGTACCGTCACAATGTCGGGGTTCAACGGTGTATCTCCATCTCCTAGCATGTACACTCTTGCACGTGCATTGTTTGTTTGAACGACATTTAACTTTGGGCATTGACTCTTGAAATGTCCGGTTCTCCACATCCATAGCGATTCATGTTTGTCACGGTGTTGCCTCTTCCGGGGTTTCTACAATGTTTACCTTGATGACCTACCTTGTTGCACTTATCGCACTTCACGGTACAAGGTCCGAATGGTGCATCAAACATCGGTTACAGGGGATGTGGTCCTCGTACCCTTTTCGGCGGTGGGTGCGGCATAAGCCCTTGCGGCTTCTTGCCGTCGGTTTTGCCGATTGTGGTGTTGATTTGTTGTGGTGATATTGATTGTTGTTGTTCGATTGTTGTTGTTGGATCGATAGTGGTTGGAATTTGAGGTTTTCGATCATCAAACTTCCTTTTGTTGTCACTTGAGCCTTGTGCATTTGCAAGCTTTAGTATTGGTTCCATAAGGCGGTGGGATACAATGACAACTTCTTCAACAGTTTTGGCTTGAGCGATGACATCTCCTTGATGCTTGAGGTAAACCTCCGATCATAGCTTCAAAAGCTTTTCATTGGTGGGAAACAAATGAGGACATAGAGCTCTTAGCTCATGGAATCTCTTGAAGTATGTCTTGAGATCATTACCTTTAGCGACCAAGTGGTAATACTCATCTTGAGTTTCTTGATCTCGGTCCTCGAACATCTTGTTTCATTAGCGATTGTTTCGGATCGACCATGAAATCTTACAAGCTTCTTCCATTCCAATTGGTTGAGCATGGCCTTTCCACCAAGATAACGCATCTTCTAACAAAGTTCCGATTGCAAACTTGACTTTGCAATCATTTGTCGCGATCACTTAGCGAAATCTGATCTCGGTCCTCTCAAACCAATGAAGTAAACCAATAGCACCTTGATGCCCTTGAAGAATGTCGAACTGCGGTTCATGAACTCTTTGTAATTACACTTGCGAGTTAAAGTGGACTCACTTTGATTTGTTGGAGTGTTAGTTGCATTTGAGTTTGCCATTTCAAGAAGGCGTGCGACCTGCGACACGATTCTCTTGACAATGCGGCGACTTGACCTCGCGTCTTTGCTTGAGCGACACGCTCGGCTTGACCTCTCGAGCAATTCGGGCGTTCTCGACTTCTCTTGCAATTTCAGCTTGCCTTGCAATTTCGACTTCACGCCTCTTGGGCAATTCGTTCGACTTCAATGCGTTCGACTTGGCTCTAGCGATGTCGGCAACATGTTGAGCTATAGCCGCTAACACTTCGGCGACCATTTTACGAATAGTTGCGGGAGTGATGGTGGATGAGGTATCTTTCTTCTTGACCATTTTCTAAAATTTCCAAGAATAAATACCAAGGTTAAGAAATTATCGATCGATGATAAAATTGATTTCATATCATACATTTCATAATAGTCCAGATTACCACTTTAAATTAATGATATGATTTGAATATGATTTTTCTCAACAAATCATAATATATATAAGGACATAAGGATTGGTTCGGCGTACATCACCGAGGAATAATAACATAACATTAGAATAATAGAAATACAACCATGGAATACATCGTTACATAGTTTGTTCACAACCATAAGTTACATCATCATAATACTTGTTCCAAGGTTACAAACCAAAAAAGATACAAGCCTTAATGCCTCATATGGCGGCTTTATGATACATACTAAGATAAAGATGACTAGGATCTACGCATCTCCCGATGCGCCATCCCGACGACGAATCTCCTCGACCATAGCTGTCAAGTCTCGGATCTGCTGCTCACGGGCTCGGTCTCTCGCCTCGAGGTTATCAATCCTCTCCTCCGAATAGCGGTGTGAGCATGAGCGGATGCAAGCTCGTGATGTAGGACTCTCTCGACCCAAGCGGTCTCTCTCAAGTGCTAGCATCACGAATAGTAGTCTCCAATCTCCGAGTCAATTGGTTAACGGCCTCTCTTGCCTCCACAATCGAGTACTCATCATATCAAACACAATCTCGATGGAGTAGCGACCTACCACGAGGTTCTCGACTTCTTCCTCCAAGCTCTCTATCCTCACTAGTGGAATCTCATCATAATGTGCCATGAGCTCATTCGGTGATCTTCGTGCACGATAAGTCTTGTAGCCAACGGAGGAATAGTGTGGTGTCTTGGTTCACCGTGTGAGTATATTGGTGGTGCGATGGTCGAGCTTTCTCCAAGCTCAAAGGAACTAGGTGCTCCTCGTCTTCTCTCCAACGTCGAGTAAAGGTATCAAGAATGACCATCTTCTAGCACGGATTTCTTCCTTGGCCCGGCCTCGTTGTCCACTTGAGTAGGCTTTTCGGGATCGAGATAGTGATGGTGGATAGCACTTGATGCAGAGCGGTAAAATTGGCTCACTAAAAGTGTCCAAAGGAGGTGATCTTGTAGGTGGTGATGAAACAGAGCGGTAGTAGTCGATGGTAGAACACGATGAAGTGGCGGTGGTGGTGAAGTAGCGATGGGTGGAGCAATGATGGCGGTGATGGTGAGCGGTGGTGGTCGAGTGGTGGCATCACATGAGTCATAGTGATGGGTCGCTGCACGCTTCCTAGCGGTGCGTTTGAAGGTCTTACCATTAGGATGCGATCTATAAGGTACTCAAGCGGCTCGGGTTCATTAGGCTTAAGAACACGAATCCTACGTCGGCGACGACGGATAGCTTAGGCGAGATGATCCGAAGAATCGATGAAGCGAGTCGGTGCTTCGATGATTTGGATGATTCATCATCCACAACAACATCTGAAGCGGTAGCCATTCTTTGCGACTCATAATCTTGATCTAGGGTCATGGAAGCAAAAGCATTGTACTCTTGAGGATGGCGGTCATAGTTGGAGCGATGGGAGTTCGGCAACTTCACCTTCCTCAAAGGTTCGGTTTCGTCCAAAATAGATGTTGGTATGACAGACCGGGATGGTGGCATAGTGACGATCGTAGAGGACATGGTATCATCCATCTCGGTGTCCGAGGACGAAACAAGCGGGTGGGATGCGAGACATGGTCTCTGTAACAACCCATAAATTAATGTAAGTAAATGCCAAATAATATAATTATTTTAGTTAGCTAAGCAAATCTCCATGCCTAACTTAAAATGAATGCAATTTACTTATGATCTAGTGATGCATCAATCCTAATGCATAGAGCGGTCACGGAAGGGCGTAAAGCGGTGGTGTAAAATAGTCCCGTTTTAAAAGTGCGGTTATAGTCCAAATGATTTTGAAAAACTCTTTGGTTCTCTATAACCTTGGCTCGATGTAATCTGTAACACCCCGAAAATCTTAATGACGGAAAGACTAATTCGGTGTTACTTGAATGGAGATCATAGTCAATAATTATAGAAAACGACTCGAAAGAGGCGTTTTATTAAAATAGTTATCATTCATCGAAAACTCATAGTTTGTTACAAAATATTGTAAATAGATCAAGTGTTTTCCCAAAAGAAAGATCATGAGTTTGAAAGAAATGATAACTTTTATGTTTTACACCACCGATAAGCCTTGCCATGCCCCATTCCGCACCTTGGTCATAATCTTCACGATTACACGAGATAACATGCTTAAAAGGTCAACAAAATGTTGAGTGAAATCCATAGGTTTAAAATAAGTTGAACACAAGTATAAGATCATGATCATTGTAAACTAACAATATCATAAGAAAATATCACAGATTATTATGCGCTAAGCTCATGAAACCAAGACTCAACCGCATACACGAATTACCGGTGTCGTAAATATGCCCCAAAGGAGGTAATAGCCATTACCTAAAGATATTCGATATGGTGCGCCCGGTTATTTCTCTATAACCAAAGCGGGTTCGTTATTCCCATAGTACTATTCACGATATCTCGTTCACTCGCGGTGACTAATGGTTCATGATCGGGGACTTGTGGCTAACAACTTAGGCGGTACCAATAATCAAGAAGATCAAGCATTTATGAAAAACCTTGTGTTCTAGTTTAGAGCATGTATCTCCCTCGCGGGGTTTATAAAAATAAAGTAAAAGCGAGGCTATGAACTCACCTTGATAATAATGCACACGCAAAAATAGATCAAGCACAATGTAGCGGAGGTTCCAACTCGAAACCTAAAATGATGAGATGGCGAGTCTCAGTATGAGCATTTTGGTTCGCGACCAAAATAATAGAGCATTGAATATTCTTATTCAATAGATCATTGGATTGTCCAATCCAATAGTGTGCGATCGTGATTAACGTTTTAAGTTAATTTTCATGCTACATTGTCTTAATTAGTGATCCTCACTTACGCATAAGTGAAATGTTCCCCCGTTGTGATCTTAATAGATTTGTTGAGTATTTTAACGTATTGAAATAAATTCCCCGTGTGTTTTATCGGATTTGACATATATATATAATTATAATCTTATAAATATATATATATATAAGTGTAATACTTTTAACGTTATCCGAAAATAAATGACTCATAAGATCAAAATACTTGTTTTTACGAAGTTATTATGGGTTTATAAGTTTTCTAAACTTTTCCCGAATTTACACTTTTACCCTCGAGTTATAAAAAGTACAAGTTTAGTCCTTATACTATTAGAAAATGACACTTTGTACCCAAAATATTATAGGCTTAAAGTTTTGGTTTGACACTTTTAGTCCCTCGGTAAAAAGCGATTTTTACAAAGTTAACTTTTATTACACTTTAAAACATTTACTTATCTAGTTATAATTTATTGAAAGTGTAGGGGTATTTGTTGCCAAGCTGTGAAAGTTATAAAACAAAAGAAAGGAAAAGTGCTACAAGGGGAATCGAACTAGGGACCTCCGTCCAAACCAACGCTCCTAACCAAGCGAGCTAGGCTCTTTTGTGTTTTATTTCTCATGCAATACCGTATATAAGGTAAAGGTTTACGTGTTATGTTTTAAGTAGACATACTCTTGTAATGTCGAAGCATGCATGGTTCTAGTTTACATTTCCATTACTACTTCTCCTTAAGTTAGTTATGCACTTATTTTTCATATTAGACCAAGGCATGTCTCGTATAACACATAACATTTCAACGTGTGATGTAACATCTATATTCATGTGAACTAATGAAATGAGTTGGGAAATGAAATGAGTTTGGCGAGGACTTACTACACTCGTCAAGAGTGGAGATGAAACGTTAGGTAGATGAAAATGACTACTACGAGAACCCGTGCTCTCCTTTTAACCCGAGGTGATCAATATTTTCCCAAGTCTTCCTAGCTTAAACCTTTCTCTTATCTTGCTTGACCTTGCCTCCACAAAGAATGATTTCCTTATATTGAGAGTATTTGTGAGCTGTGTGAGTATAAGTGAATGGTGTGCATGTTTGTCGTGGGTTTTAAAGGGGTAACAAGCATGGCTTCTACCATTTCTTTATCCTTAGGTTCTCTAGGTTGTAGCTCATTTAGCCTTATGTTGTATGAACTTGGTCAAGATTCATGTCCATTTCCAACCTAGTATGGCGTGGTTATGTGGTGTCACATCTAAGTGGACACAAGATCCATTGGTTTTAGAAGTCAAAAGGGTGGTCAAAGGACATTAGGGTATTGTTTAATACTAGTATTTGTTTAAGGTGGCTAAGCGAGAGGGTTTGTCTCCTTGTTTACTCTTACACATAAGTCATGGGACAAAAGAAATGTTTGTGAGTTTCATTTTGTGTCCACATCGAGAGTGGTAGTGGTGAAAGACCCATGGTTTTAAAGTCTTGGTTGAGTCAAAGTGGGTTTAGTTTAGCTTAGGTATTTTATATTTGCTTAGAGTGGTCAAAGTGTTGTGTTGGTCTCTTATCCTCAAATCATACGCAACATGTGCTTCAAATAGGGTGACTTGTTTATTTGTTTTATGTCTTTGGTTTCTAGTTTGGTTCCCACTTGTTTTGCTTGTTCGGTTACAACAGAAAGGAATTCACTAACTTCTTTTAAATGTAACTTGGGTTGGTTTTGGTCTTGCTAGACGAGGCCCAAAAAGGGATGAAAAGAAAATGGGTGTTGGGCTAGAGACACAATTCGGCAAAGGCCCAAATAGATGGATATGGTGTTGGGCTAGGTGATTAACGTGGCCCAACAAAATAAATAAATATGGCGTGGGCTTGGCCCGGTTACAAGGCCCATCTCGTGTCGGGTTCGAGTGGTGAAGTGGTATAAAGTCCAATGAGTTTCGAGGCCCAATACGAATTTTATAAATTTTATTATAATTTAATTAAGTAATTTTACAAATTTTACGTATTAGATTCGTGTTTTACTGTTATCAAGATCGTGGGAAATTTATTTAGATCACAACGGTATATTTATGAGCGCTCAAGCTGCGTTGATCATGCATATGCCAAATGATATGCAAAGGTGATGTTCGAGAAAATTTCATGACGAAATAGATCGTGTTTAATTCTTGATTAAAACGTTAAGTACATTGAAATTTTCCGGGAGCTTACAAATCTCGTCGAAACGTTCGAGGAGATGATAGAACATGAAACGTTGATTTTCTCGTACTTCATGTATCAAACTTTCAACATGTTGACAATGATAGCAATCTTTGTCATGGCTAGGTAGTGGTGGTGGATGAAATGAAGTGGCTTGATTCAAAGGATCAATTGAAGTGGTTTGAGGAGCCTCGAATGATGGAGGGATTGGTGGAGGTCCATTTAGGAATGGTTCGATCAAGAATGATGATGGTGGTAAAGATGTGTCAACTTCCAAAAGGTCGGGTGGTTGACTTTGATGATTTCTTATAATCCAAATGGGATTATATGATGGAAGCGGCGAAAAGGAAGCAGCAAGTGTTGACTCAACACCTTGATTTTGAATCATTGTTCCTCCTAATGAGGAGAATGTTGTCGTGAGCGGATGAGGGCGGCCTAGGTGGCAAGTCCTCTAAATTGTAGAGTGAGGTGATGATTGTGGGGATGTAAAAGAGATAGCTCTAGGAACCAAGGGTGATGGTTTAGTGAAGATTATATTGTTTGGCCTAGGAGGTATGGTTGTGTTTGGTATAGGTAGTTTTGTGGGTACTATTCTTTTAGGAATTGGTTTGATTGGATGATGAAGGTTTGTTGATTTGACCGGAGATGATTCGGTTGAAGAGATTTCGTGTACAACACGAGCCCTTTTGATGGGTGGTTCTTTGGTGGATAGGTTGTTACTTGGGGTTTTTCTCATGATGAGATGATTTGAAGAGATTGCAAAGGCTGAAAGTTAGAATGAGAGTGATGACTATGGAGGTCCTAACAAGGTGGTTTATAAACCAAAAGATTTGGAAAGTGCATTTAAGCTCCAAGCCACTAAGATTCATTGGAATGTGATGATTGGCATGCACAAGAGTCAACTCTGAGAGGTTGTGATGTTCTAGGAACTCATTTAAGATGAGATGGAGTGTTTGAGTTGAAATGATTTGTTTTGTAAGATTTTTCATAGGCATCATCCGGATCCCACGGTTCCCTTCTCGAGAGGGATCCGTCTAGGCTAGTTCTAGGGATCCGCGTTCGTGATTTATGAAAGAGTGGAAATGATGTTTCTAAGATCCTAGACCTACATCACCTTGAGTGTTTCAGTTCTCCTAAGTGTTTTAAATGAAGGGGTGCTTAATTGTTTGAAGGCAATGAGTGGTGTAGCTAATGATTGTTATTTATGGAAGGATTTGGAACTTTCAACAAGTACCAATGGATGAGCAAGGATGACATTAAAGATGTCAATTGAAGTTAAATGAAACTAAATGATCCTAGAGATCAGGTTGTGTCATAGGATTATGTTTTGGAAAATATCCTAATGGTTATGAGATGGGAAAAACTAGGATTTGATCAACTTTGATCAATTTTGAGGTGAGATTGATTAATGATCAATATTGTCATAACCGAAGGACTTCTAACCTAGTTGTGAGAGATCATATAAGAAGAATAAAGTGTGAGCTTTGGGAGCGGAAGAGTGATGGATTGAAATGGTAGATCTAACAAAGCCTTAGAATGTGATCTATGTGAGTTGGAAAGAGTAGGAAAGGTCAACCTATCTTGATAAAGTCTTAATCAATCTTAAGACACTATGTTTAGCTTAGTGTGAGGTGTTCTAAGGGATGTGTTTGACATATAATGCTTGCAATTGCATTTTACATTTCTTAGGATCCCACGGTTCCCTAGAAGTAGGGATCCGTTTAGTACAACATTTGGGATCCGTCTATCATTAGAGCAGAACCTTTACTAAAGGAATGCAATGATCTTTGACAATGCATTATATTCCGAGTTTTGTTTAAGTGAGTTCTAAAACTAGGAAATCAAATGTAAGATGTTTTATTTCATGGAAGGGATAGAATTACAGAGTAGAATTGATCCTATTTGACTATTCTAGGTTCCTTGAGTGTCTTCACTAGGAGGATCATTATGTGATTGATGGGTATTGGTGGAATCATGAATGAAGAAGGTCTTCATGAGAGATATGTTTAGCGGTTCCATCATCTTGTTCACAAGTACGTACAACGGACTTTGAAATTGAGGATGGAAGTGCATAACATTGTGATAGAGGCGTGTCAAGAACATTCCATAAGGGATGAGTTTATTCTTGGAGCCTTGAAGATTTGCAATTTGCCTTGCGAAGAAGTAGGCGAGATTGTATGGTTGTTGTGTTAGCAAGCAAGACAACATGTGAGCACAACAAGCGGGAAGAATATCTCGATTTCCCTAAGACTCAAACATTTTCACGTAGAATAAGAGCGTGAGCTTATACTCTTCTCGGATATCCGTGTATGGATAATGTTTGGATTGGAGTAATATGGTCGAGGTTTGCATATCATGCGTGTTAATTCTTCCGGAGAGGTATGTGTGAACAATATGGACTATTTTCTTCACGAAAATTGAAGAGAGAATCAAGAGACCAATCTTGGTGAAGGCACATTGTCCATGGTTTGGAATTCGGAGGATGTGAGCAAAATGCCCAAGGCTTAAAGTGAATTTTGGTTTTGATATAAAGTCAAAGAGATAGAGAGCGATCCTCGTTACGAGCGAGTTCCACTTGACGGAGGAATTCCATTATGAACCTTGGACATATCTTCTCGTTGATTTCAAGAAGACATTCTAGTCCTATGGCTCGGAAGGAGGTATTGATACCTTCTTGAATTGTAGAGGTGTCTGTCGTCCTTCATGGAAGTGACGGTTTTGAGATTATTGAACCCACGGACATGATTGCGGTGTGTTGGGCTCGAGGAAATGTTAGGGGTGTAGACGCTAGTGAGTGAAAAATCAAACTCGTATTCATGCGTCATAGTTGAACCTATAGAAGTGATGGGTTAATAAGGAAGGCGTTTATGGTCAACCTATTATAATCTAACGTTTTACTAGATGTTCTATTAACAATTAGTATTTAGCTAACTCATGGTTTTGAAGCTCTAGTGGATTATTATTTTAGAAAGATAGTGGTTTTAATCTTGCATGAAAACTGTTTTTCGATGGGGCGGATCCCACGGTTCCTTTTCAAAGGGATCCGCTAGTGTAACTTCCGGATCCGTGGATCTCGTAATATGAAACCGCTTTTAATAAAAACATAGGTTTTACGGTTATTGTACCATGAAGTATGTTTTATCCTACATTTTCTTTTAGCATGCATACATGACATCTAATGTATCACGAAAGAATATAACACATATAGATCAAAAGAAATGAAACACACATAATAACACAAACATCCTAGATAAAATAGATAATCAATAACATTTCATTTCAATGCTAAGGATGATACAAAGGATTGGGTAAATGACCCCAATATAAATTAACAACACAAAGTAAATGTCTCCGTATGTGAACTTCATCATAGGGAACACAAGTGCGATGAGTGTTAGGGCGATGAGCACGAGTGCGATGTAAACCATGTTGATGGCGGATCTTCTTGGTTTAGGAAGAGATGGAATGAGGAGGAAGATGAAGTTTTTCAATGAGAGGAATTTTGAAATTGGAAAATTTGAAAAGTGAGGATTGAAAAAGTGGGCGTCAGTGGGTTTATTAATAGGGAAGGAGGAATTTTTGAAATTGTGTTTTTGTTTTATTAGAAGAAATAAAGCATAAGATCTATATACTATGACTATAGACGAGAAAATAACACGTATGTGAGAAGCAGGCTTCTAACGAGCTACATGTAAATCATGTGTAAACACAAAATCTACTCAAATAAAAGCCTAGCAAATAACACTTATATACTAAACACATATCATTTAGATATAAGTAGAAAGTCATACCTCGAATGCACTTAGGAATGTCTTTTACAAATGACAAATGTCACTTAGACGATTCCCGCTCCTTTGCGTCTAAGATACCTTCTTAAGGAAGGTATTCTTGTTACCAAGCAACTCCTAAAGCTTGGTGGGTATGAGCTTTGACTAATCAATATTACAAAGAAGATTAGTGCAATTAAATGAAAAGAAAAAATGTTGTTATCAACTCAACATCCAAACATATAGTTTTTGAAAAACATGGTGTTTGTTTTTATGAAAAACCTTCTTTGTAGTTTTCAATTAACTATGGATCGTATCAAGTTTTTAAAGTACAATATACTTCAAGAAACTTGGTAACGAAGCTCTGATGCCAATTGTGGAAAACTAGAAGGGGGGGTTGAATAGTTTTACCAATTAAAATTTCCTGTTAAATTATTTAGATCGACTTATGTCAATCTATTTGGTTGTGTGTGTTGGATGTTGATAAACAAGCATATAAAGATATGTAATGAAAAGATAAGAGTAAGAAGCACAAAACCACAACGCGAGTATTTATAGTGGTTCGGCTACAAGGACACCTTCCTTGCCCTACTCCACTCCCCGAGTCACCTACTCGAGAGTTTGTAATCACTACACCAATCTCCTTATGGCGGAGAAGCCTTCACAACGTCGCTTAATCTTTTTCCGATACAAAGCTAAATACCGAGTTCTTTCACACCAAGGCGAACCACACCTAACACAACGTCGCCTACCCTTTATACGGTGCTAGGCTAACCACCGAGTTCTTTCACACCTTAGGTGAACTACACCTTCACAATGTTGCCTACCCTTTATTAGGTACTAGGCTAAGCACCTAGTTCCATTGCAATAGAGGAACTACTACCACACTACACCAACGACTAATCCCAAAGGAGATCTACTCCTTTACAACATCATCAAGGACATCAATATCCTTGGATCTAATGCTAGTCTATCTAGTACATCGAAAACACCATATCGAATGTACATCTAAGGCACCTTTCACTAATGCCTTTGAATAGATCTACAAGACACCTTTCACTAATGTCTTTGATTAGATCTACAAGACATCTTTCACTAATGTCTTGTGTCTTCACTTCTAAGCACCTTTCACTAATGCTTCTTGTCTTGACTTCTAAGCACCTACCACAAGTACTTATCCTATAGACGATAGATACCCTTCACTAATATCTTCGTCTTGACTCTTGAGACATCTTTCACTAATGTCTTTAACACTATGCTTCCTTGAAGAAAGAAATGGATCATCAACAAGAGGACTTCAATAGCCTTGATGATGAGGAAGCTTGGCAACTCATGGACTTGAGCTTGCTCGACTTCAAAGGTGGTGATCTTCCCTTTAAGAGGAACCTAAAGATCACACAAAACAAAACTACAAACATAGATCTCTTGGATCTATGGTTAGTGAATTTAACTCGGGGAGAAAGTATGTTAGAGAGGGTGAGATATAATGAAGAAATGGCTCACTATTTATAGAGGAAAAACCTCGCTTCCCGGATCCCACGGATCCTTCCACTTGGGATCCGGCTAGCACAAAGCTAGGGATCCGTGGTCCGCTCCTCTTTGCCCATGGGTATTTTGGGTTATGGGTCATGGGTCATGGGTCATGGGTCATGGGTTATGGGTTGATCCATGATTTTCTATCTAGATACAATGTACCTTAAGGATACATTGAACTTGTGTAAGTGGTATATATAAAACCATGGGTTATGAGTCAAAACCATTTGCTAGTTTTTATCTATTTAGTATATACTTGCTTTTACCCATTTTAGTACATACTTGTTTTTACCCATTTTAGTGTACTTAATATAAATATGTATTAACCCAATATGTAAACACTAGTTGTTGTACATATGTATCTAACTCATAGAATTACTTAAACTTGTTAAGCCGAAATGTAAACACTAGTTGTTGTACATGTGTATCTAAAATATAAAATCACTTAATCTTGTTATAGTGTTTTATGTGAAAACGTAAGTGTGTTAGAAAACTATTAGTTCAAACCATTTACGTATTTTATTTGTTTCGTTAATATGATTTTACTTTTGTTATCGACAAAACATTAGAAGATCGTAAAATATAAATAAACGTTTTTACGGCTTATTTGTATTAACACAATTGCCAACCCCGGACTAGGTCGTTGTTGAAGTCTATTCTTAGTTAGGCACGGTTAAACCTAAACTAAGGCAACAACTACCACACATCTATCTAAACAGTCAAGCATATAAGCAAATTCAAATGGTTTTAACGGTCCAAAAACAGCAGCATGATTCTCACCCCAAAGTAGTTCAAAACGTAGTTAAAACGTAGATAAAAGTGGGGCTATGAAACTCACCTTAGCCACAACAATACACGAATAAACACTAGCAGAAGGTAACAGGTAGTCACGACACAGCAACGCACTATTCACTATTGACACGACTGGCATCTAAAGCTAATCTCCATGGCATCCAGAAGAATGTACAATGAGCACAATAAAGTAGAAGTGACGCAACCTAATGTGTATACGATTACTCTTAAAATACCGCTCAAATGATAAAGAAATCAATAGAAAGTAATGTGTTGTAGTTTTCGTGGATCATTCATGTCGTTACTTCCAAAAGTACATTATCGTTCCCAAAAGTTCATAATTAATATCTCAAAAGTTTAGTTTTAACGTTTCGTGTGGTGGTAAGAAACATAGACGCGACATAAAACTCACGCCAAGAGTATATCTCAACATAACTCACGCCAAAGGGATAACTCACATTAAAGAGGAAAAGACATCGACCAAGTTAAGAAATACTGACAATACTCAAGCTAGTCAAAGACTAGGAAATGACGACAACTATTTATGTAACATAAATAGGTTAATTGATAAGTTTCGACTATTTACCCAACAATTCCCAAACATACAGGTTCAATAATAAAAGGCAAATCTCCATTTATCGCTCAATCGATAAAGGTTCCTCAATCGTTATTCATAATCGTACAAGTTTACCTGAAATTACTTCATATAGGGTATAGAAAATAGTGTACTATAAATGACACGTTCGTTTATTCCAACGTTTCCAAATCAATACGACTTCCATAAGTTATATTATCAAAATAATGTTTCCAAACAAGTTTATAAAAGCTAGCATGTGTTATAAAACACGAGTTGCCATCATATTTAATAAGGGTTTATAATAGATCAAGCCGTATCCGCCATAATGTATATAGTTATATAATTCAATGGCAACTTAGATGTGAAAACGGAATATTTAGCTTTATCGGAAAAACAATTATACTAAACTTATTTAAACCAAAACGTTTAATAGAGTACGACATGCTAATCAATATAACTTGTTATCAATAGTTTATAAAAGATATTTTATATTTATAAAACACAAGTTATTATCGTAGCTAATAAGGGTTTTTAACTAAATAAAACCGTACTTGTTGACAATTTATATATCAAAACATCTCGTCACTAGTTAACATGAGAAAATAGAACATTTAATTATATCACGAAACAAATATATTAAACCTATTTCCAAGTCTAATACCTTATACTCGTTCAAGCCAAAACATTTAATATAGTATAACTCATGACCAATATATCTCGGGTATCTAATGTCATTCTTAATTCATAACCCGTGTTGAACCTTATAATTTATAACGAAATACGAATGATACTATATCCATTTATTAATCACATAATTAGTTAATAACGTATATCGTCCCTTTTATAAGTAGCTCGTTCATTATTCGTTCGAGTCTAACATACATTATATCCGTTTAGGTCTAATAATTAGTGACCAAATACGTCCGATAATGATATATATATATTTTTAGCCCGTTACTCATATTTAATAGCTCATCATTACCCCTTGTTATTTTTATCCATTTCGATATTCTTATATTAACAACCGTTTACAACTTACAAGTTATCATGTCTTAATCAAGTAGTACTCGTAACCTCATTAACCCGTAACTAATTTATCAATACCATATCCGACCAACATATATCAAACACCAAGTACTATCCGGGTCAAACGTGATACCATAATATTCGTAAGTCAGCTTGGGTCAAACCCGACTCGACTTCACAACAGAACAATTCACACGCTTCCCTACATTATTATTACCATTCGAGACTCACAACAGTGTCATGGCAACACTAACGCAAGCACAATACCCAGCTTAATTCATATAACATGTCCAATACCGAGGGTCACGGCCCGACTGTTTCCTTATACCCAAACCGACCGCCACCAATTTATGACCAATGAATCTAAGTACACTTGAGCGCGCGACTGCTAACAACATGCATGCACAACCCTTCAAGGGTCTCGGCGGAAAAAATCAACAAACGTCACACTATCTTTTCGAGTTCTTACCACACACCTAATCGTTATAAAAATACGTCTAATCCATTTTAACCCACCATTCTCATTGTAAAAGCTGTTGTAACCATTTTATAGTCCACGAAAACATAATCACTAGTTATCCATACGCATCTTTTAAAACGTCAATAATAAAACAAATGAGACAACACGGTACTGCGAGAAGAAAAGAGAAGAAAGCGAGGGTCGTGATGGAGTCTTTATCACGAGTACAACCCGTATTAACCAAGCACGAACCTTAATAATTGTTATTTTATAAAACCCTAGAATCTGAATCTTAAAATTAAGATCTAGGCGTGAGATTGAATCATGATGTTTGGGTTATGAAATCATGACCACAATAGCCCGATCTATCGTTTGGGATAGGTGATGCAATTGTTTGAGGTCGCCGGAATTTGGCCGGAAAATATGGGCTGTGGAACCTAAGGGGTGGCCGGATTTTTATTATAGAGAGAGAGAGAGTTTGAGGTGTGTGTGTTTTTAAGAGAGAGAAAGAAGTGGTAAAAGTGAGAGAGTGGTGAGGAGGTGGGGTATATATACCACCAGGAGGGATCATTGTTGCACATGTGAAACTACAAGGGCGAAACTGAAACATATCTCAAGGACCCTTATTGTAACTTTCAAAAACTTTTGATATATTAGGTTCGGGACTCATTTAACTTAGTAAACGAGGGATTCATGACACGGGAGTTACGTCGTTCTTTTTAGAATATTATTTCCAATAAAACGATATAAAATATGACTCGTATCTTAAATTGAATCAAATGATCGCTCTAATCGACTTTTTCCAATAACTACGCATCGAGGAATTTTCGAGTTGTCACAACATTGATGAAATTTGCCCACTAATAGAAGTAAAAAAAATTGAATGACATTCTTGTTTACTTTTTCAACATAGAAATTTCTGTCATAAAAAGCGAGAAGAGAGAAATAGGGAGAAAATAATGTAGAATCTACTTTCGTCATAAAACCTACCATACCACTCATCTTTTACTCACTCCTTAATATTTAGGATTATTCAAACCCAAGTCTTACCAAACAACTAATAAAGTGAATTCCAAACCCAAGCAAAACCCACAAACCAAACGGGCCCTAAAAGACGGATTAAAATGATAGCTGAATGACACTATCACCTTTAACCTTATGTGGATTCTCATAGACATCATCAATTATTACGCGCGGTCACCAGACTTTTATTGATTTGGTGATGCAGATCACCTAACTGATGCACTCTCTCTTTTTTATGTGTTTGTTGGGTATGTTTGTATAAAATTATGTATTTTTATATTTTTAGTTTGGTAGTGACCACAACACCTGTTCGGTGGTGTATTTGATAGTGTGTTGCATGATGATATGACGCTGAATCAGATATAATGAGTTTGATGATCATAACACCCAATCTAATAGCTGTTGACGTTTATGCAAAAGAATCTACAATAATTTGTTATTTGAAAAGTTGTTCCTTGGTATTAATTAACACGTATGAGTGATTAAGGTGGATTTAACTTAATTGTAAAAAAAAAACAAAAACAAAAGACCGATTTTACTATCTCGTTTTAAAAATGTTTGTTTACGACTTAAATGAAAAAATGAAGGGAAAAAAAATACAAAATGATAAGATAAATTAAACCATGTTTTGATAACTTAATTAAAAAATTTAACAAACAAGGCTCAAGTCTTACTAGAACAACTATGTATTTCTCTTAGGGTGGTGGCAACCATGCCTAAACCAACTTTTCATGCCTAATCACCCACCAATAATATCCTTCCATCTCATCTCATACCTAACAATAGATTTTTAGTGGCAACCATGCCTAAGCCATACCTCAACTAATTTTTCATGCCTAATGTCCAACGGCTACAAAATTTAAAGCCCAACGTTCACTTTTCTTTCATGCCAATTCGGTAATATATACCGAATAAACACACCGAATGCCCAAGCCGATTGATGCCGATTTGGAGGCAGCACACACACCGATCGGCATCATCCATGCCGATGCATGCCGATGAAGCGTTGCCAGTACCCTTATAGATTGAAAGGTTTTATGGATATTTAAATAATAGTATGTCCGGATTCGAACTCGAGACTTCGGGATTGCACACATTACGTATGAGAATTGATGTACATAATTAATATAAATAAAACGTTATTATTATTAATTATTAGTCACTAAATAAAACATAACGATAGTTAAATAATTAACGAGGTTTGGTTAACGATGCGTTAAATATTAACTAGAAGGACTAAGAATGAAATTAGAAGTCGGAAAGTTCTAGAACCCTTGTGGGTCTTTGGCGATCGGTTATGGGTTCCCAAACCCTAACCCACACAAACTTGGTCACCAAGTTAAGTTAACTATAAATACAATCCGCATGTATTCATTCATAACAATCTTGGATCACCAATAACCTAATTTCTTCTCTCTCTCTCCCTCTTTGTGTGGCGGTCGAAACACCCAACCCCAAGGGTTTTTCGATTTTGTCTAACTCAAAGATACAAGTGTTTGGTTTATTTGTGATTCAAGGAACTAGCTTTTCCACATCAAATCGCTATTAGTGCGTGTGTACAGAACGAAGAACAAGCACGCTGAGCTTGTATTCCTTGGTGGTCGATTTTTTTGGTGGGGCGATTTTGTGAAACCCTTTGTTAGGGTTTTGGGTTTTGTTACTTGATCACATAATCGTTTGTTTACTTGAATTGCTAAAAGTTACGCACTTTCTTGTTTGGTTAATTAATTACATATATTATTCCTATTGTCTTCCGCTGCATGCTTTGATGATGTTATTTGTTTTATATATATAATTGTTATGAGTATAAAATTCCAATAGTGGCATCACGAGCCGTTAATATGATGTAATTAATTACCGAAACACATAAAAATTGAATCTTTATGATTATTTGCATGCTTTTTATGGTTTCTAGGGTTTTGAATTCGAAACCCTAATTTTTTATGTATGGGTCGATTACCCTTATATTTATTTAATTAGGTTTTAATTTTGTAAAACTTGTAGAAACCCTATGATTGCATGCTTATTTTATGTGGTTAATTAATGAATAATTGTTATGTGCCATGTAATATGCGTATCTTGGGTGATAATTGTTATGCGGAATCCATGGTGGAACATGCATGTTTTGTCATGGAGTATTGTTTAATGTTTATTGATTAATTGTTAAGTGATACACATGTTTTTATTTATTTAATAATTATTGAATTGGGAAGACCTCAATTATAACTAATAAAATTTGTTATGTGCTAATTGGTATACTATTAACTTGACTTACATGATCGACTTGTCGATGTATGTAGCTCATCTACCTTGCGAGATGAAAGTCCTAGTTAATGTATGCATTAATTCACGCCTAGAATTGTTATTAGAGTTTATTGAAATAATTATGCATGTGGCTAATTGTTTTGACATATGTTAAAGTGTTTAGTTATATGTTTATATTATTTAAGTGTGTTTATTTTTATTAAAATGTTTTTTGTTTATATATTGTTTTGACATGTTAGTAAGCAAAAGGGTTTTTGGAATAGAAAATTAAATGGACTAAATAATGGCGAAATTGATTTGTTATCTAATAATTATTCTTGAACTTTTAATCGACCGATGCGATTGTACTAAATGGTTAGAGCGGCTCACCCACTAGAACAAACTATAAAGGGGTATTTAAGAAGTGAGCACGGTCTCCTTTGAATGGATGTCTAAGGTTATGTCTTTAAACACGGTCCTCACCCTACAATGCGTTCGATTGGAGCTACCTAGTATAACCATTCTATGTACGAAGCATCTTAGTGCAAAGTTGTAAGTTTCTCAACGCATCGATTAAAACTTTGTAGAATTCAATCTTAGCAATTAAAATCTTTAAGTAAGTTTTTGAAAATATTATGTTATAAAGTTATATGCATGCTTCTTTATACATAAGTTTTGATTACGTCAAAAATTGTACCCTTTAAATTTAAGTTTATGCCATCTAATGATATGAAACACTTGAAGTTGTAATTTAGTTATGTGAGACCTTGATCTAGATTACAATAACGAGGTGAATTATTTTGTTGTGTGAGACCTCGACTTTATGATTTGCGGTTTCTAAATTAGACAACTTAATTAAGTTAGTTAGTGAGACCTATGACTTAAGGCATAAGATGGGATAAAACATGCTTCGTTTTGCATTAATTGTTTTGGCAAAATTGTAAATCCCATAATTTTGGAATTGAAAACTTGTTTGTCAATTATCGTTTTCAACGATTACTATTCTATACTTTCACCACTAGCGCATTAGCGATGTGGTGGAACTATGATAATGAGGATCCAAAATTCAAGGAAAATTCTATGGTTAATATGAATATTGACCAAAGGGTATTTTATTTTCTTGAATGTTTTCTTATCGAAAGTACTAACTTTTGAACTTTTATTTACGTAGAAATGGCTCAAGTTGTATCTCTCGCACTAGCCTCGTCGTTCAAATCTATGTTTGATCGAGAGAAATTAACCGGTAGCGCGAATTTCAATGATTGGTATCGGCAACTCGAATTGTCTTGAGGTTGCCAAAAGACTCAATTATTGACTCGCCTTGTCCTCCGAACTGCGGTGATGCTCTGCTTTGAAGCACGAGTGTGCATGGCAATCTGAGTATGACAAGTATAATGAGTCGCTGCATTATGCTCGGGAGTATGAACTCAAGCTTGCAAAAGAAATTTGAGAATTACTTCCTAATCTCATCTTGGAAGAATTGCAAAGGTTGTTTGAAAAGCTCTTTGTTTGTGAATTTGTATGACTTGATTGATGCTCTTCATAGTTGCAAGCAAGGAGAAGGGAAACACATGGCGCCTTGCTCGAAATGATGAGTTACATGGACCGGTTAGGCGTTTGAACTATGTCTACCCTAATGACATACAAATTGGCACGATCAACGGATCCCTTAACAAGGAATTTCTTTGGTTTAAATGCGCAATTATAATATGCATTGCACGGGAAGAGCGATCGATGAGGTACATGCAATGCTCATTGATTACCAAAAGGTTTGCCCAAGAAGGCCTCTACACTGCGGTTTGACCATCCGGAAGGGTAGAATTTCTAAGCCTAATAAGCCGCTAGCGAACAAGAAAGGGAAAGGTAAGGTAAAGGCGATAAGGAAAACAAGTTATGACTTATCGGCAAGAACCCAAGTACCCTCCCAAAAGCGTGAGAATCAAGAGGATCGGGCTTGTCATCACTTTGCACCGAGGTTGGACCTTTGGAAGAGGAATTGTCCATTGTACCTTGATGAGTTCGCAATAAGAGGTATAAAAATCTTGCACCGTGGCGATTACTTGAGTACTCTTTGATGATAGAATTATTTGCTTTTCCTCATAAAATAAATTCACGGGTATATGATCTTGGATGTGGTATTCACATATGTAATACTGCAGGGACTTAGAGGAGCAAGGAAGCTTGCCTATGGACGACAATACACGCACGTGGGTAATGGAGCACATGCGATCGTTGAAGCTATAAACACGTTTGATTTAGTTTTACCTTCGGGTTTAGTCTTGTCATTAAACGATTGTCATTCGCACCTTCCATTGTTAGGGGTGTCGTTTACATTTCCTTGTTAAAAGATATTGGTTTCGTTCATACATTTTGATTATGGAATTTACATTTCTTTAAATGATGTTTTTACTTTAATGTTATTCCGATAAATGGTGTGTTTGAAATTGATTTACATGATAATGTGATTGATAAAAATAATTACGTCTTTAGCATCAATAATAAAAGAATCAAAGGTGATTTGGATTCTTCATTTCTTTGGCATTGTAGACTTGCCCATATAGGCAAGAAACGCGTGCAACATTTGCAACACGATGGGCTTTGCAAGACATCAATGATGAATCATTTGATAAATGCGAATCTTGCATATCGGGAAGATGACCAAGAAACCTTTACAAATAGTTTAGAAAGGGCTTACGATCTTCTTGGTGTGATACATATTGATGTATGTGGACCACTAAGACATGTGTCAAGAAAGGGTGCTAGCTACTTCTAACCTTCTTGATGATTTGATCGTTATGGTTATGTTTATTTACTTAAACATAAACATGAAGTCTTTGAAACATTTAAGGTTTTAAGAGTGAAGTAGAGCGCAACTAGGAAAGAAGATTAAAGCTCTTGATCGATAGAGGTGGTGAATATTTAAGCCAAGAGTTTAAAGATTATCTAGGCGAGTGTGGTATTGTCCAAAGAACTCACATCTCCATATACTCCACAACAAAATGGTGTATCGAGAGAGGAATCGTACATTGCTAGATATGGTGCGATCAATGTTTAATCTTACAACTCTTCCTTATCCTTTTGGGATTATGCTTTAGAGCTGTTGTTCGCATATTGAATATGGTTCCAACTAAGAAGGTTGATAAGACTCCTTATGAAGTGTGGTATGGAAACCTCCCGACTTGTCTTACTTAAAGGTGCAGGGTTGTGAGGCGTTTGTTAAGCGTGACTCTGGCGATAAGTCAACAAAGATCACATTAAGTGTGTCTACTTTCCACGAAAACAAAGTAATTGTTGCTAGGTATGGAGACTTTCTTGAAAAGGATCTCATATCTCATGAATTCGATGGGAGAGTTTATGATCGGAAGATGATCAAGAAGGCACAACACCTTCTTAAAACACTAGCCAACCTCAAGTAGAACACGAAAGTGCAGGCGTTCCACACGAGATTGAAGTGGTTCCCATTCGTAGATCCGCAAGGACTACGCGTGCACTGGCGTCTATGTCTCAGCGTAGAAGGCGAGGAAAATATGTTAGGGGATCTTGGTGAACACCGCTAACTATAAAGCGCCATGATGAGTCACGAAAAGGAAAAATGGCGAGTTGCAATGAGCGGGAAATGCAATCCATGAAGATAACGAAGTGCGGATAGAGGTTGACTTACCTCCAAATGCTAAGGTAGTTGGAAGTAAGTGGCTCTTTAAGATAAAGGCGATATGGATGGCAATGCACACACCTATAAAGCTCGTCTTGTAGCTCAAGGTTATACTCAAATCTATGGGGTAGACTACGAGGAGACATTTTCTCCATAGCATACATTAGAGCTATTAGGATTCTTATAGCCATAGCTGCGTACTATGACTATGAGATATGGCAAATGGATGTCAAACGCCTTCTTAAGCGGTCGCCTAGATGAGGACATCTATATGGCGCACTGAAGGGTTTATGAATCCAAAGTTTCCGAATCGTGTATGCAAACTTCAAAGATCCATTTATGGGTTGAAGCAAGCATCAAGGCAATGGAACAAGAAGTTTGATGAAGAAATCAAGAAATTTGGTTTCACTCAAAATCTTGATGAGCCATGTGTGTATCACAAAGCTAGTGGGAGTAATGTTATTTTCCTTGTCTTATATGTTGATGACATATTGATCATGGGAAAAGACATTCCAAGTATGCAAGATGTAAAGTCTTATCTTGGAGAGTGCTTTTCTATGAAGGACTTAGGGGCGACATTTATTAGGAATCAAGATCTCTGAGATAGATCAAGGCGGTTAATTGGACTAAGCCAAAGTGCTTACATTGATAAAATATTGAAGAGATTCGGATGCAAAATTCCAAGAAGGGATATTTGCCGATGCAAGTTGAACATGGCTTAAGTAATAAACTATCGCGTCAACACTGGCCGAGGTGGATTACATGAAGAAAGTTCCTTATGCTTGGTAGGGATCTATCATGTATCTTGTGAGATGTACAAGGCACGATGTGGCGTTTGCGAAACATTACCGGTCGGTATCAACAGAACCAGTGTGAAACAACGGCAGTCGTTAAGAACATTCTTAAGTATCTAAGGGCTACTAAAGATATGTTTCTAGTGTATGGAGGAAATCGGATGCGTAACTTGATGTTCTGAGTTTTGCGATCGTCATTCAAGCTGATAAAGATGATCTGAAGTCTCGACGGGTTATGTCTTTGTCATTAATGGAGGAGCGATTGATGGAAGAGCAAGAAGCAAACAACGTTGCGATGTCTATTCTGATGAGTACATAGGCGCCTGTGAAGCTGCGATGGAAGTTGTTGGATTAGGAAATTCATTTCGGGACTCGGAGTAATGCCCTCAATCGAATTACCTTTAAATGTGTATTGTGACAACTCTGCTGCAATAACATTTGCCAATGAGCCCGGAGTCATGAAGGCGCGGACATTTTCCTCGTCGATATCACTATGTTCGAGAACAAGTCGACATAGGTGAAATCAATCTACTCAAAGTTCATACGGATGAAAATCTAGTCGATTCCTTTACGAAACCTTTGCCAAAAGATAAACTTCTTGACCATCTTGATGGGATAGGACTTAGTTTAGCTAGTAGTTTCATGCGAGATCTGTGATTAGTATTTGGATAAAGGATGTTATGAACAAATATTACTTTAATGAAATAAAATAGTTGTTTATGTTTATTTTCATTTTCTTAATATTATATCCTATATTTGCATGTTTAATCCATGAGTAACTTATGTTATTCTAAATAGTCCGTTGTCGATCAATGATGTGGGAATGTCATTGAATTAAGACAAATCGAGTTTTGTAGAATATACTTTTAAAGTATATTGATGCGTGGGACATACCAGATTCACATGATATTCAATGAATTGAATATAGGACTCATCCCAACTTTACATGATGATACTTTTGGATTTTTGTCATTAAGTATATCATGAAGTGTTTATCCTCGGACTTGAGATACCGGATAAGCGATATGGATGTAGTGCATTTGTGTAAGATAGTCTAACGCTATCCGTGGCGGTAGTTATAAGGGCTATTTTGGAAGTGTTGCAAAATTCATGAGTTATGTTTGTAGTCAAGAGAATTTGTTCCTTTGAATTTGTTTCAAAGCATAATACTATATTTGGGCCCTCGTAGGGTTGACAAGATGTTTGTATGGCCATACCCAAGATCTATCTCGAATACGTTCGAGATGATTTGGTAATCTTGTTCAATCATATACAACAAAATGAATGTTAACTTATGAAATGACTTGATCCATATTCATAGTTAATGTAGTATTAGTAACAAAGGATAAGTAAAATGATGAATCATTAAATGGTTTTTCCAGAGACCATGCTCGATTCGATCCGGGGCGTTGGCGTGTGAAAGCTAGACTAACCAATGTCATTACTATATTTAGTAATATCCAGTGGAGCTGAAAGGTTTTATGGATATTTAAATAATAGTATGTCCGGATTCGAACTCGAGACTTGGATTGCACACATTACGTATGAGAATTGATGTACATAATTAATATAAATAAAATGTTATTATTATTAATTATTAGTCACTAAATAAAACATAACGATAGTTAAATAATTAACAAGGTTTGGTTAACGGTCGTTAAATATTAACTAGAAGGACTAAGAATGAAATTAGAAGTCGGGAAAGTTCTAGAACCCCTTGTGGGTCTTTGGCCGATCGGTTATGGGTTCCCAAACCCTAACCCACACAAACTTGGTCACCAAGTTAAGTTAACTATAAATACAATCCCTTGTATTCATTCATAACTTAATCTTGGATCACCAATAACCTAATTTCTTCTCTCCTCTCTCCCTCTTTGTGTGGCCGGTCGTAACACCCAACCCCAAGGGTTTTTCGATTTTGTCTAACTCAAAGATACAAGTGTTTGGTTTATTTGTGATTCAAGGAACTAGCTTTTCCACATCAAATCGCTATTAGTACGTGTGTACAAGAACGAAGAACAAGCACGCTTGAGCTTGTATTCCTTGGTGGTCGATTTTTTGGGTGGGACGATTTTGTGAAACCCTTTGTTAGGGTTTTGGGTTTTGTTACTTGATCACATAATCGTTTGTTTACTTGAATTGCTAAAAGGTACGCACTTTCTTGTTTGGTTAATTAATTACATATATTATTCCTATTGTCTTCCGCTGCATACTTTGATGATGTTATTTGTTTTATATATATAATTGTTATGAGTATGAAATTCCAACATAGATGTCTTTTTCCATGGATAAGTTAAATTCGTTAGGTGTCCAATCGTTAACTTATGCGTATTTCTTTTTTCTTTCTTGACTTTTTGCAAGTCGATGTAGCTGCGATGAAAAGAAAATTTGAATTCTGAAACGTATTCAAGTCTTATCAACGCATGTGTCAGGGACGGAGACAGGACCAAATGTGACCGGATGCACAAAATCTTTTGAACCGTAATACTGAAAACATATTTCAAAGGACCAGGTGCATTTAAGATGCATTTAAAAAAAGTCGGTGTTTTTTTCAAAAATTAACACTAAATCAAAAAAATCCATGGGATTCCCGAACACCCGCGGAACCCCCTAGCTCCATCCCTGATAGGTGTATGATAATGACATTCTTAACTTTCACAGAATATATATTTTTATGGGTAAAGATTCAGTGAGAAGAAAACTTAAAATAAGAAGAATGAGAAATAACTATAACCGCATATTTGAGATGCATCGACTTGAATTAGATGCATCTCTATTCATTTAGATGCATCACAATTAGTTTCGAAAGTGATTTTGAAGTGAAAACGACGCAAAGTAGTATTAGCAACAAATTTGACCCACAGAGGACGAAAAATACATAAGATTTGTATAACTTGATGAAATACATCTAATATATGTATATGCATCTAATTTTTAGCTAGAAAATATATTGTGATGCATCTAAAAGATTAGGGATGCATTAAATCAAATCGATGCATCTCTAATGTGTAGTTATAGTTATTTCTCATTCTTCTTATTTTAAAGATTTTTCTCATTGATCCTTAGTCATATTTTTATATGCTTCAGTTTTCATATGTAGCAGTTACACATACTTTAGGCGTATAAACTTGTGATATAGATAAAAGAGCTTTAATATGGTCAGGTCATACACGTATAATCATCAAAGTAGTCTAGTGGTTCGACTGGCGACAACTTGATGTTTTCACATAATATACCATGTTCAAACATTGTTAGATACATGTCTGTATCTTGAGAGTGATCAAGGAAAAAGTCGGAAACGGTAATGAGATACCCCATTTAAGCCGTTTACATCTGAGTTAAAATCTGAGTCAAAAATTCGTCTGACATGAATAACCTGAAGTAAGAAACCTCATATATGTTTTTAATGTAATTGCATGTTTTGGTTTCATTATTTATAGTTCAATAAGTTTTAAGAGTGTTAATAGACGTATGCAAACACCTAAAAGTTGGAAAGTCAATACAACTTTTTTTATTATTATTATACATACGAAGCATGTATCCATATTTTTGAAACTTAAAAAGTGAATAATGTTAAATTTCTGAAATTCCTTTCAAACTAAATTTTTACATAAAAATTCAAAGAATTTGACCTTAATGAAATAGCTACCATAACAATTCATACTTAAAATTTCAAAGAAATGAATGACAAATTTTGACAACTTTTACTAATGTAATTTCCCAACAAAAAAATTTAATTTATTTAAGCGTAACACTAAGAATTTCTAAAAGTTTACCAACAAATTATGTTTTATAAGGCACCATATTACAACTTATTTTTTATTGTTATGTTAGTTCATACTTCATAGTGTGTGGATCATATGCGATCTCAGTTATAAAATATTAAAATGTGTGCAATGACCATATGATTTTTAAAAGGGAAAATTGCATAAAAAGGTACTCAACTTAGCTTGAATTTCAATTAAAGGTACTTATTTTATTTTTTCTCAATTTAAGGTACTCATCTTTTTTTTTCTTGCAATTGCGGGATATTTTTACCTAGACAATAAGTAGCCGGTCATATTTGGATTGCATAGCATGCTAGTAAGGTGGATTGTTTATTTGTCAATTTTAGCAACAAAAAAAAGTCAACAACATGACTAACACCTTCAGCCTTTTCTTCTTAACATCAGCAACCACCTATCATTTGCACTAACTTGAACCACCATTACTAAAACTAACCATTTTGCTAACAAAACTCACCCACCACAACCATTTTTCCAGCAACTTAAAAAACAAATACATACACACATATAGCAAATAGGATTTGACAAACAACCCGAAAATCGATTGGAGGCTAGTACCATGGGAAGCGAGGTGGGTATAGCAGGAAATGAGAAGGGTATCGCCGGTGAAGAGGTAAGTGTGAACGTGAAAGGTGGGCTTCGTTGGAGAATCAAGTGTATTTGGAGAAGAAAGTGTGTTTCGCCGGATACGATGTGGGTCTCCGAAAATAGGGTCACCGGAGTCCGAGGTTCTGGTTTGTTCGTTGGATTTGGAATGAAGTTGTAAATGAGGAGTTGGTTTAAATGTTTACTTAGTTTGTACATGTCAAAAGCCAAATTACAAAATTTATTCATGTTGCAAAGATAGATGGAATTACCTGCTAACATTTTTTTATTTCACCGGGAACTTACTAATTGACTAGGATTGCAAGACAAAATAAGTTGGATACCTTAAATTCAGAAAAAATAAGATAAGTACCTTTAATTGAAATTGAAGCTAAGTTGGGTACCATTTTATGCGATTTGCCCTTTTTAAAAATATTGTTTTGACATTTATATATTGTATAGTTGAAATTGCAGGGATATTGTTGTGAATAACTTGAATGTTTACAATCACAAAACATTGTATCGATTTATTATTTAGTCACGGGGTTCATTTTTTGTTTCTTGTTCTTGCGATTAAATCGTTAAATACAAATCTGTTTCCAAATATTGCTATAATGATTGTGTATGATTGGTGCTTTAATCGGTGATTGTTCCGTACATTAATTTCAAAGATATTATACAAAGTTTTTGAAATAATTTGGTCAAAATCGTTATCAACCGGTGTATATATTTTTGTTAAGTTTCTTAGGTTTGTAGTTTTTTTAATTGGGTCAAATCTCATGTCTTGATGAATGATAACTACAAAGTGAAGCCAATCAAAGAGTTACATCAAAGAGGATTCAACATCTCAAATGCCGTGTACTAAGAAATTTTACACGTCGAGTAGCGTCGTTGTTAGTTATCTCATAATTGATGTAATGTTTTATTTTCAGTTTCAATAAATATTTTTATATGTTCTTTGATACATGTTAATAATTCTTGCTTCAGTTGAATGATCGCATGTTACAAAACACTTACCACAATATCGCATATCGTTAATTATCTGCCGCTAGGAACCGCTGCCGCTAGGCGCGGGTACTCGTCTAGTCTCATATTATGTGAGAAACTTTTCAAGCAAATAGTTGCGGGTTCAAATACTGCTTAGAACATGTGAGATAGATTGTGCTATATATTGTGCGAGATAAATATCCGTTCTAAATATATAAAAAAAATATTAATAGAAGGATTATTAGACTGGGGTAATACGGCATTCCATAGTATCATTATTTAAGACATCATTAAGGGGAGTTCTATATAGGTTAAGGAAGTAGTTACACTCTATAGATCGTGTTTTAAATGCTGATCTGTACCTGTTTGTAATTTGTATCTAATTAAACTCCATATGGTAAGCTAAATCAGAAGTAGAATGCAAATTTAGTTATGAGTAGTGCTATTTAGACTTATAACGCATGATTAAATACATGTTTAATGTATAAATCACTTGTACAATTGTATTATGTATTTTATCTTTTCAAATTTTCATCAATCAGTTTTTGAAAACCGACCAATCAAATTATTAGATACATTTGTAAGTATGATTAATAGATATAACAATCATTTTCTTTAGTTATATAAAAAGATGTCAGCCCATATATCAGTATGAGGCCCAATAGTGGGAGGTCATGATCCAGTAACAAAAATGCTAGTATTGCAAATTGGATAACTGAAAAAGCAAACACTTGATAAGGTTATCTAGAGAAGGTAAGTTTTCGACTAAGATATACGCCGTCTAATCTGGTTCTCTACATGTTTTGACTTTTTTAAGCTCTTTTTGGCATAAAAACATGGTTGAGTTTTGCCTAGAGCATGTCTCGTCTTACTTTTTCCTATCAATATTTTGTTGGTATTGTTTACATGTCTAGGTGTGAACAACTACATTACTCTTCAAGGGATGAAGCGAGCTCCCGTGTTCCAGCTTAATGGAAGGATGTCTGTAATTCTATTCGACACAGAAAGCTAACGCCTCAAAGATGTGCGTAAACAGATCTTCAAAATAGTATGTGTACAAAACGAGCAATTAAAAAAAGTGCTTCAATTTTTTTATTTGTTTTTCAAATGAACTAGGCTTAAGGAAGGCTAATCTTTTTTATATAATAAAAGAATTACATCATTTCGGAGTGTTTTTGCAAAACCTTTTTTATTGAAAAAAAATAATAAACCAATAGGAGAGCTCGAATTTGCCACGTAGGCAAAACCGAGCAATATGATTGGTTAATAGAAAGTCAAAATTAAATTGGTTTTGGTCAAACGTAATAATTTTGGTGGAGAAATGGTTAAGAAAAAAAATGCATAAAAATATAGGTGTCAAATTTATGAAAACATAAACTTAAAAAGAGGAGTAATTAATAAAACTTTAGTGGTTGAATTTTAAATAAATTATATAAATTTAAGTGTAAAATTACTGAGTTTAGTGTTTTTAATAACTTTAGGAAAAAAAAACAAATAACCTCTTACACTTTATCACCCTTATACTTTATAATATTAATGTGGAATATAAATATCAAATGGTAAACACGATTCTTGTGATATGAAATTAAATATCTGCGATTCTACTTATAACAACGACTAGTGAATTATTATTTAAAATTTATGTATGGATATCCATAAAACATTTTAAAAACTTTACGAAGATATTTTAACTTCATCAACGCTTCATTATGTGCTACTAAACTCGCACATTTTGTGCAACACGATATCGATAGTTAAAGTTAAACAACAACATCAACCTCAACCTCAACACGTCTGGCGGTTAAAAGCGTTTACAAAGCTAAAAAAAAAAAAAAAAATGGGTTAGATAGTCATTGGTTAATTTAGAAGGTGTTTTCCTTAAATTAAAAAAAAAAAAAAAAAAAAAAAAAAATGCACGATCACAATCCTTATTTCACAAAGAATCACCTCCTAAAAAAAAAAAAAACGTTGGTGATAACCCAACTTTATTCATTGACGTGATGTTTCATTAAAAAAATAAATAAACGTAATAGTTGGCCGTTGTAAAGAAATAAAAGTATGTACGTGAGAATTATTAAGCAAGACTATATAGGTTATTACGTTACTATATTGCGATAATGTTATTGAGTTGAATCGGGGATGTGAGATCTGTTAATTCTTCTATACTTATGATTTATGTGTTAACCTCTTTTTTCTTCCGAATAGAATCAGAAGATCTTGTGAGCTTTGAACATCATTATCCAAATGATAGTTTTAGTAACTTTTTTGTTATAGACCAACTTCTAGTAACTTTTTTTTTTTTTTTTTTTAATGTTTTATTGAAAAGTTATACGCTTAATATTTGTTTTTTTACTATAAACACACTAAGCTATGATAGAATTAGTTGTGAGTTCGGGGTTTTTTTACTAAGCTTCTCAGAAAAGCTTATAGCTTAATCATAAACTTATTGTGTTATGGTAATTGAATAAGCCAATAAGCACATTTAATAAGCATACCAAACACCCCGTTTGTTCTAATCTGAAGTTTTCTTATTTGATGTTATGACTAACTTTGTTGTTATCCTCACTATAATCTGACACGTTAGTGGTTTTGCGCTTTTATGATCTTATCGCACATACTAAAGTGTAATGCAATTTTTTGTGTACGTTTTTAGAAGAGGATTAAGTATCAACACATGATTGTCGTGGAAGGATTTTCTACCTTTTCGAGATGAATGTATAATTGAGTTGAGTTCTTTGATTTAGATAATACATGAATGTATTTTAATGTACCAAAGATGTGTTTTAGTGCCTATATAGGGATCTTTATGGTAGGAATGTTCGAATATGTGAGTCGGATCGCGTGTTATGGTCGTCGACGCGACAACTTGGTGGGTGTCACAATCGTGGGAGAGAATTCATTCTTATTGAAAAACAATTGGGCGATAGGAGGCTCGATTTTGCCACGTAAGCAAAATCGTGTGATGTGATGGTTAATAAAGTTAAAATTAAATTGATTTTGGTGAAATTTAATAAATTTGGTGAAAAATTTTGGTTGATAGAAAAACACATAAAATATAAGTGTCAAATTTGTGAAAACAAAAACTTAAAAAAGATGAGGTAATTAATAAAACTTTAGTGGTTGAATTTTTAAAATTATATAGAGTTAATCGTAATATTATAAGCTCCATTTTTTTAATAACTTTGGATTATAAACAAATCCCCTTATACTTTATACCATTTATACTTTATATCTTAAAAATACAATTAATATGTTGTTTTAAAATAACAACATATAAATTTGCATAAGATTATAAGTATCATTTTTTTTTTTTTATGTTCAATAAGGACCCACTTATTTCGTTTTAAAGTTTAACTTATGTGACACGAGTTTACATTTTAAATCTGGTAAATTATCAAAACGAGAATATAATTATCAAATTGTAAGCGAGTTACTTTAATATAAAAATAAATATACGCGGTTATACTTATAACAATATTTGTAAAAACAAAAACTTAAAAAATATGAGGTAAGTTATAAAACTTTAGTGATTGAATTTTTAAAAATTATATAAAGTTAAATGTAATATTATAAGTTTTCATGTTTTATAATAACTTTAGAAATTAAACAAATTCACCTTTATACTTTATACCCCCTATACGTTATATATTAAAAATACAATATATATGTTGTTTTAAAATTACAACATGTATATATGCATAGGATTATAAATATCAAAATATTTCTTTTACTATATAAGTCCAGTAAGGACTCATTTATTTTAGAGTAAATTACACCGTTCGTCCTTGTGGTTTGCGTTGACCGCAATGTTTAGTCCTTTGACCAAAAAAATTGCACGTCGTCCTTAAGTGTGAAGCGTTATGCACCGCTAGTCCTTTGACCAAACGACGTTAAGTTTGATTAAAACCCGTCATGTGACTTGCACACGAGGGTAAGTCGTCGTTCAAGACCATAAGACGAATCGGTGTAGTTTATGGATAAGACCACACACAAACACACATACAAACACAACCATTCATCATCCTCACCACTTTTCTCTCTCTCTCTTGAAAACCCTAGCCGACCGGAAAACACACACCGCCGCCTCCACCACGGCACCCACCTCTACTACATCACGCCCCCAAAACCACCCCCATATTATCCGTGACGATGCTTACTCGTCAAATCAACAATAGAAAATAATGGCTAAAACAAGAAAACCCCAATATTTCAAACTAGTTTATATCAAAATAATGTTTCAATTTTTACTTTACAAAATCATTCAAGATATAAGGCCTTAATTCTGACCATATCTTGGGCATGCTTACCCTATCCTTGACCCAAACCCACCGTACAAAACTTAAATCTCTAGGTTTCTTCTTCTCGCTTCTTCTTCATGTCCATATTGAAATAACCTAAACCCAAGACCTACCTGCTTACCGGAATCCGCCAGGTGGCTCCACCTCTGCTAGTCAACGAATTTTATGGGTTTATTTTTAAACGGATTTTATTTTTTAAACGGGTGAGGGCGATAGGATACCCATCGGCCACTAAAGAGGATGTAGAACCGTCGCCGGCGCTCGCCGTCTGGGATTCTAGAAGAGGATTTGTTGGATTTTTTAAGAGGTCATATGTGAAAGGAGATGGATGAGGTGTGTGTTTTTATAGAGATGGTCGGCGGTGAGGCGGCGGTGGTATGATTTTCCGGTCGACTAGGGTTTGGTGGCCGGAAATTATAGAGAGAGAGAGAGAGGAGAGGGTGAGGTGTGTGTATAAGATGGTTGACCGGAATGGGTGTGGAGGATTACTGGTGATTTTATGATGTATAAGATGGTTGTTGTTGGTGTTTATGAAGATGGGTGATGGTGTGTTTTGTACTATGGTGATGGGTTTTGCAAAATGGGTGTTTTGATCTCTTCTTTTCATATGGTTTTTGTACTATGGTAATGGTGTTTTGATCCTTTCTTTCCGGAAAACCACCACCACTTTGTATTTTGGGTTGTGTGTATACTAATGAACAAAATTAAATTTAATTCTTGTTTAAACTTTTGATAAAATAATGGTGATAAGATTATTATTATGAAGATGATGATCGATCTATAATGGTGAAGATGAAAGATTGGGGAAGAAATGAGTTGGTGGGAAGATGGGATGAGTCATGGTGACAAGGTAGATGGGATTTAATAAATTGTATGTACTTGGAAATGATCGAAATACCCTTTAAAACCTTCGTTAGCGACGTTATCTTGAATTGGTGGGCCCGGATGGACGGAGGGACTAACAGTGCAATTTTTTTCATCGAAGACTAAACCTGCGGTCAACGCAAACCACAAGGACGAACGGTGTAATTTACTCTTTATTTTATTTTAAAAGTATGATTATGTGACATGAATTTGAATATTAAATACGGTTAAATTTTTAAAGCGAAAATATAATTATCAAATTGTAAGTCAGAGTTCTTGTAATATGAAAAAAATATCGTGATTGTCTTATAACAACGAATCATGTAATTTTATTTATTTATATAAGGATATGTAGAAACATTTTTAAAACTTTAAGGAATATATTTTAACTTCATCGACGCTAATTATGTATAACTAAACTCGCATCTTGTGTCTGACGTAATATCGATAGTGAAATTTAAATAAAGAACATCAACATATATATACATTAAATATAGTTAAATTTTGAGTTATCAAGAGAAATTTTTACAAAATTTTATTTTAACAAATTTTAATGGATATTAATATATAATAGAAAACTCGTGCATAATTATATAATTATATGCAATTACCTTTAAACACAAAATATTCAGTATTAATATAAAATATTTCTTTTTTTGTCAAAACCCCGTGCGTGTACGGGTATTATAACTAGTAGGCTATTAACGTGATGTACATGACTATCACTTCTTAAATAAAACCAATATCTATGTATCTTTTACTCAAAACAAATTACAGTTGTAAATTAAACTCATACAAGTTATGAATATTTTTCCTATTCGTTGGTCATGCCTCCCAAACTTAGTAGGCTCGTCACGAGTAATGTTTCCCTAATAACTTTGTAACATAGGATTCTCGATAAAGTAGAGATAAAAAAAAAAAAAAAAAAAAAAAAAAGATATTTGTCTAAAAATGAACTCGATTTGCCATTTTTTCTTTTTGTCTATACCAAACTTTTAATTTTACTATTTATTTTTCAAGCATGATTATCATTCCTTTTGTAGGCATTGTCACGACTAAGGTTTGGCGTGTCACAAGTTTCAAATCACACATCTCACGTCTTAGCAAGTTTTAAAGGTCAAGTCGAACCTTACCCATTACAATTTCTAAAATAAAAATGATTAGCAAGTTGATATTAAAATATAAAAATTAAAAGTTGTAGGGAAAAAAAAAGTTGGCAAGTTAGATAATTGTCCCATAAAAAAGTACACATGCAAAAAAGAAGGTAAAAAGGTAATTTTGCCTTTCATTTACTTTTACCCAATTTTTGTTCCAGTATCATTATTACGGTGGTCCTTGACAGGGATTAAACAACTAATTAGGGTGCGTTTGATGCTATCATGAATCAAGTATCGGTTTAGATATAAAGTGGTCCTTCATTTATGATAGTTTGATATCTTGACTTAAGGCTGAACGCAGTAAAGGTTGAAGATCGATTGAGGCGATCGATTACTAATCAATCCCCTTACTGTGGCCATTCAATCCTCCATCAACTTTTACATGACATGGTCGTTCAAGCGACCGAATAAGAAATATGGTTTGTGTGTGTATTTAATAAATATAAAAATATATTTGTGGGGTATGTTTTTTGTAGTGTAGGTCTTCTTCTTGGGACACAATCGCGCGAAGGTCATTAGAGAGAAAAGGCGTGACAGAGAAAATACGAGGGATTGGCTTGCATTACTATGTCCAGCCTAAGGGTGAGCAATTTGACCGGATCGGCTGACAAAACCGACCGGACCGAAAAACCAACGGTCCGGTCTCGGTCTTTTTCATTATTTCGGTCTCGGACCGGTCCGGTCCGGCGTACAAATAGGATATTTAGCCTATTTGGACCGGACCTACCGGACCGGTCCGGACCGAGATTGGACCGAACACATTCGGTCCGTTCTCAGTATAGAGTTTTTACCTAACTCGGTCTCGGTCTCGGTCTAGTCCAGTCTTGGCCGGTCCGGTCCGGTTTTTAGACCGTAAGCACCCTTACCTTGACTCTTGAACTTTTATGGGGTATGATATATGTCTTTCAATCCCTATATTTGAAAGATATATATCTTAACCAAACATTTATATCATGTTCATTTCGATTCCCCTATTCCGATTAACCCCTACCAAACGCATTCAAAGTATATCATAAAGTTTATTTGTATTTGTGGCTTACTATAACATGGAGTAGTTATTTCCGTTGTTAAACTAAAAAAATAATACGTAATAATAACAAAAATAAAATAAAATAAAATACGGAGTAAACGATTTGAGCTACGAAATAGTAAGGATTTTTTAACGCAAAAAAGGCATGCATATCTTTCGTCCTAGTTTCGTGCTAAGTTCAACTCTTAGCTCGGTTCAAGCCTATTTTTTATGTGTTACTAGATGTTTTAACTGACATGTTCGCATGGTTAGATCGCTACACAAACTCAAACTAGTTAAAATATTTCGTTTTCAGAAGATTACGTCTCGTAAAATTTTACCAATTAGCCATAGACATAGGGTGGTTATCAGTTACATTTTTATAATAAAGTTTTAGCATCATTTCAATTTCAACTTTATGGGTCTTTAATACGGAGTATATGTGTTATCGTTATCTCATAATTTATGACGCTAGCACATTTCTACCCAAATACAATCATTACGTGAATGAATTTTCCCATGATCAAATTATGTTACTAGCTACTATCATAATGTCACATTTCTTGAATGCATATGGATCGGTCATTTTCATGTTTTTATGTATTTTCTGGTCATAGCTTTTTTTTTATTTATTTATTGCGTACGTATCATATCGATCCGTTAGCATCTCCATCTATTCAATGTGATAAAGTTCAAGATTGTGACGAAAGGATAATAGTGACTTCACGGTTTAATAGGCCAATATGCATGCAAATCCTTGATGTCTATTTTTCAGTTTATGAGGTGTTAAATTGTTGACTCAAAAATCACATATTGGATTCGAAAACCACGTCGAACGATATTGAACTAAATACAAACTTGTGGATCAGGAAGGATAACTGGCCGGTTTTTTTAAGAAACACCATAACCAAAACTCATCTTTGAAAAACAGTAAAACCAATAATTGTTCATCAATAACATACTCTTTTATAAAACGGATCAGTTAAGATATGGGTGAAGAATTTGAATATCGTAATAAACTTTCTCGAATATCTTGATGTACGAATATACTTATTTTATTATTTATGTCAGTAATATCTTTCAATTTACAATGATATCGTAATATGGCCGGTAGCTAACAAGTTACTGGGTCAAAAGTTTGAAAATGACATAAATGGTCCTCGTGAACTGCGTTGACTTTCACGGGTCGTCCATCGACTTTATTTTCGGTTAAAAAGTTTGATAATAGTTAACATAGGTCGTTGGCTTTTAGATTTAGTCATTTTTTCCGTTTTTGTCCGTTTTTCTTACGCTTTCTCTGTTTTTAACGGTTTTCATCCGTTTTTCTTACATTTTTCTTAATTTTTTGTCCGTTTTCTTACGTTTTGTCTGTTTTCTTTCGTTTTTGCCAGTTTTTATCCGTTTTTGTTGTTCTTACGTTTTGTCCGTTTTCCTTATGTTTTTGTCCGTTTTTCTTACATTTTATCCGTTTTTCTTACATTTTTGTACTCTTTAAACATATTGAAATTTTTTTCCAAAAAGAAAAAAAAAATTGGAAAAAAATTTCCAAAAAAAAATTGGATTTTTTTCCAAATTTGAAAAAAAAAATTCCAAAAATTTTTTAAAAAATTGGAAATTTTTAAATTTTTTAAAAAATCTTAAAAAATATTTTTCAAATTTTTATAAAAAATCTTCAAAAATAGTTTTTTTTAAAACATATATTTTTTTAAATCTTTAAAAATAGGAAATTTTCAAATTTTTTAAAAAATCTTGAAAAAGTTTTTTTTTTTTTCAAAATTTTCAATATGTCGGAATTGGAAAATTTTTTCCAAAATTTTTTATTGAAATTTTTTTTAAAGATTTAAAAAATATATTTGAAAAATAATTTTTTATTCAATTTTTTGAAATTTTTATTCAAATTTTTTGAAATTTGTAATTTTTATTTTTTTCGAAATGTTTTTTTTCCTATTTTTTCAATTTTTTTTTGAAATATGAATTTTTTTTATTTTTTTTCGAAATATTTTTTCCTATTTTTTTTCAAAATTTTTTAGAATTTTTTTCAAATTTGCGAAAAATTCCAATTTTTTTTTTGAAATTTTTTCTTTTGGAAAATTTTTCAATATGTTTAAATAGTACAAAACGTAAGAAAAAGCACAAAACCGATAAAACATAAGGAAAACGGACAAAGCGTAAGAACAACGGACAAAAGCGGATGAAAACGGCAAAAACGAAATAAAATAGACAAAACGTAAGAAAAACGGACAAAAAATTAAGAAAAACGGATGAAAACCGATAAAAACAGACAAAACGTAAGAAAAACGTACAAAACGTAAGAAAAACGGACAAAAACGGAAAAAATGACTAAATCTAAAAGCCAATGACCATAAGGACTATTATCAAACTTTTTAACCGAAAATAAAGTCAATGGATGACTGTGAAAGTCAACATAACCGGGGACCATTTATGTCATTTTCAAACTTTTGACACGGTAACTTGTTAGTTCTGGGTCGTATCGTACGTTGTTCCAAATTTGAAAGTATATTACGTACATAAATAATAAAATAAGTATGTTACGTGCATCCAGATATTCGGTAAAGTTTATTCGTATATTCAGCCTTCACCCTTAAGATATTATAGAAAGTTACAACTTTCGAATAGGTGATCAAACATACCAGAAGTAGATTTATCTATTACATATGTTGGTTAATTTTTGTAACTTTGAAATTACTAGTAATAATGATATCTATATCTATACTACTTTATAATGCATTTAGGCCATCTAAAATTAAAAGGCTTAAAAATTCAGACTTTTTTACTTGCTTATTATGGAAAGAGTTTTTTTAACCAAAATTAAGATAAGGATCTTGATCGTGAGATGACATGTGTCGACCTTAACAAACCCAAACAACTTCTAACAAACTCCAAACCTAACTCCTAACCACTAAATTAAGATAAAGAGTCTAAATATAAAATGGCATGCTATTTCTCATTAAAATTCATATTTATTTTTAAATTAAAATATCTTTTATCTACTTATTTTTTATAATCTAATTTCACCATATTTTCTAAAATTTTATCTCTTTAATTCAACATCCATTTTGATATATTTTATGAGTTTTTAGTTTTTTATTTTTAATGTGTTTATTTTATTTTAATTCAAATTTTTACAACTTTAACCTTTATTTCATTTATTTCAATCAATATAATCTTGATTAAATCAAAATCATATACTTTTGGGGTAGTGTTTGGCGTGTAAGAGATTATGAGGTATTTATATGCGGGAATAATGATGTCATGGGAAAGCTACAGGAAAGTTACGGTAACCCAAACAAACACTTACAACTAACACATATACATTCGAAGTGTTGTGAAGCGAATTCACTAAGCGGGTAAGCAAACACATATAACTATCTTATCTTATTTGTCTTGTAGTGCCCGGCTAGTTTATATAAAAACATGTTGTCCATGCCTGTTTGATTGCTTCTATATTGCGTCTAGAGAATTTTTAAATGCTTACTCTTATTTTGGTGCTTACCAAGGGACATATCCTCAAATTCATCTAGTTTGATCAAATGGTAGGGATAAACCTAAGATTTACTATGGAAACCTAAGTCCATGTTTTTTTTCTCCTTTCTCTTTGTCTTTTTGTCTTTCTTATTTATTAAGATTTTTTTTCTTTTATTTTTTTTTGGAATTAAAGTTTTTTTTTTTAATTTTAAATTCAAGTTTTTTTATTCTAAGTTTTTTTTTCGTTTTCATACGTTTTGATCAATATTCATACGTTTTCGTTCGTTTTTATACATTTTAGTCCGTGTTCATATGTTCTCGTCCTTTTTTTACGTTTTAAATCGATTTGAGACGTTTTCGTCTGTTTTCATCCGTTTTAAATACGTTTACATCCGTTTTAAATCCGTTTTTCCGTTTTCGACGTTTTAACGTTTATATCGTTTTAGTCTGCTTTTGTCCGTTTTATGCGTTTTACATTTTCGTCCATTTTAGACATTTTAAATACATTTTGCACGTTTTCGCCGCTTTTATATGTTTCGTTCGTTTTATACGTTTTAGATACATTTTCTTACGTTTCGCCCATTTACGTCCGTTTTCATACGTTTTAAATACTTTTCTTACGTTTTCATTTTGTTTCATCGTTTCGTCCATTTTCTTACGTTTTCTTCGTTTTCATCGTTTTCGTCCGTTTTCTTCGTTTTCATCCATTTTCATATGTTTTCGACGCGTGTTTTACGCTTTCATACGTTTTAAATACGTGTTCTTCGTTTTGCCATTTTCATACGCTTTTATCCATTTTTTAGGTTTCATGTGTTTCGTCTGTATTTTTACGTTTTCATGTATTTTCGTCCGTTTTATACGTTTTCGTCCGTTTTCATACGTTGTCATCCGTTTTTTACGTTATTTTTAGACGTTTTCGTCTATTTTCAGACGTTTTCGTCTGTTTTCAAACGTTTTCATCCGTTTTATGCATTTTCGTCCGTTTTCATATGTTTTCATCCGTTTTTATACGTTATTGTCCGTTTTCAGACTTTTTTGTCCGTTTTTGTACGTTTTTCATTCGATTTTATACGTTTTTGTCCGTTTTCATTTTGATATTTGTAAGTGACACTTATTTATCTCTTGTGATATAACACTATAAGGAAAATGAAAAGTATTACATTCTTCATCATGTATGTGTTATCAGTTGTGATACTTAACTAAGAATGTGATGGTTGTGTTTTTGAAAATATTTAGGAAGATTTTTGTGTTTTATGATATTATGAAATATTAGAAAAGTTGTTCAACTGAAAACAAGAGATGTTATGATACTTTTGTTAGACTTGTGGTGGATTTTTCTATTTAATGGATACATTGTGCATGTTTCGATAGGTTTTATAGCGGGATTTGAAAGTATATATGGTTGAATGAACAAACTAAATAAGCTATGGTTGAAGATAGCACACATCTTTATAAACAAATAAGAAATCTCAAACACCTGTGATATCACAAGTGATATCACCTCACTTGTGATATCACACGTGATATTATGTGTGATAACATCGGTGATATCACTTGTGATATCATGTGTGATATTACCGGTGATAGCATGTGTGATATCATAGTTTATATCACTTGTGATATCACCGGTGATATCACCGTGATATCATGTGATATCACAAGTGAGGTGATATCACCTGATATCATGTGTGATATCACGGTGTTTGAGCTTACTCGGTTTGTTTATAAAGATGTGCTTTCTTCAACCATAGCTTTTTAGTTCTGTGATTCAACTATAGATATTTTTAAATCCCGCAATAAAACCTATCGAAACATGTACAATGTATCCATTAAATAGAAAAATCCACCACAAGTCTAACAAAAGTTTCATAACATTTCTTGTTTTCAGTTAAACACCTTTTCTAATATTTCATATTATCATAAAACACAAAAATCTTCCTAAATATTTTCAAAAACACAAATAAAATAAATGAACATAATCATCACATTAATATAATAAGTGATCATCTCTTTCATATATACTTGGTAAAATACTAAATTCTTATCACATTTGGTATGAATTTAATATTTCACATTCTTAGTTGAGTATCACAGCTGATAACACATACATGATGAATAGTGTAATACTCGTCATCTTTCTTACAGTGTTATATCACAAGATATAGATAAGTGTCACTTAAAAATATCAAAATGAATAAAAAGGAAGCAAATTATGAAAATAGTGACTTGACATATTCTTAAAATCAAACAAGTGTTGCATTAAATTAGCATTTTTTTGAACAAAATAAGAATTCACCTAAAGAGACTTTAACCCTTTTATTTCTACTAAGTGTATAATATCACAAGTGATAGATAGCATTAGTTGCATTAAAAAAAATATGCGCTTGTCAATTGTGATGAAAGACACAAAAACTATCTTGTAACTGAAAATTATAAAAATATTAGAAAACACATAGGTGATAATATATAATAATATACAGAACAATGAAATATCTCAGATGATATTAAAGGTTAAAAAAACATACTTGTTTGTTTATGAAATATCACAAGTGATATTAGACATTAACTTTTTCTTTTTTAATAAAATATCACAATTGATATTAGACATGTAATATAATAAAGTTTAATAGTAAGCATGAAAACGTATGAAAATAGAGAATAAAAACTGCAAAAAAACGGACGAAAACGTATGAAAACGGACAAAAACGTATAAAAAAAGATGAAAATGGACGAAAACGTATGAAAACAGACGAAAACGTCTGAAAACAGACGAAAGCCTCTAAAAATGGACGAAAACGTAAAAAAATGACAAAAGCATATATAAACCTATGAAAACAGATAAAAACGTAAGAAAACGGACAAAAACGTAAGAAAATAGACGAAACATATGAAAAAGGACGAAAACGTAAGAAAACAAACGAAAATGTATGAAAACGGACAAAAACGTAAGAAAACGGACGAAAACGTAAGAAAGTGAACGAAAACATAGGAAAACGGAAGAAAATGTAAGAAAACAAGGGAAAACGGACGAAAACGTATGAAAACGGACGAAAATGTAAGAAAATGCGATAAAACATAAGAAAACGAAGAAAACGTGAAAAATGAGGGAAAACGTAAGAAAAGACAAAAACGTGTGAAACGGACGAAGATGTAAGAAAACAGAAGAAAACGTATGAAAACGGACGAAAACGTAAGAAAACGGATGAAAACGTATGTAAACGGACGAAAACGTATGAAAACGGACAAAAACGTAAGAAAACGGACGAAAATAGACGAAAATGTAACAAGACTGACGAAAACGTAAGAAAACAGACGAAAAAGTAAGAAAACTGATGAAAACGGACGAAAAAGTAAGAAAACAGACGAAAACGTAAGAAAACGGATGAAAATGTATGAAAACGAACTAAAACGTATGAAAATGCATTTAAAACGATAAAAGCGGACAAAACCGACGAAAATAAATAAATAAATAAAATAAATAAAACATGAAATTAAAAAAAGTGATTAAAAAAGACAAATAATGAGAAAATAAATAAGAAAGATAAAAGAAAAGAAAAAGACAAGAAAAAAACATGGACTTAGGTTTAGACATATTAAATCTTAGGTTAATCACCACCATTAGATCAAACTAGATGAAAGGTGAGGATTTATCCCTTAGTATGCAAGGATTTTTGAGTATGCAAAATAAAGTACCTCGTTGCATCTAAACATGTTACATAAACATATACGCACATATATGTACGAAATTATATATGCATTTCGGCATGTGCATGATTTAGAAATCTCATACTATCTAGTTCTTGGAAGTTTAGAAATCATACTATAGTTCTTGGAAGTAAAAGGGACAAATTTTCTCTCATACATGCATGAAACAAAGAATATTGTTTTTTCCCGCTATAAAGTATGAATTAAAAGATAAGCAATGATTTGTGACGGACAAACCTACAACAATTCGCGGAATTAATCTCTTACGTGGATTTGTTTATTTGTTTTTCATGTCTTTTTATATTGTTAGTGGTTATTCTAGTTGTTGGTATCTAGTTGTTTATTTATGTGTACGAAAGTATAGGCAACACTAGATGAACAATAGAACCTTTATTCAGATCTAAGCTGCAATAGTCAGCTTAGATTAATAGTATCCAAATGTTACAAGATTAGATTAATGTCAATGAGACAATAATCATATGAATGTAAAGACAAGACAAGATCAGTGAAATGATCCGAGAGAAGAGAGAGAGTGATACAAAAGATCGCACACTCAGTGTACGTAACCCTAGATTAAGGGACTTATTAAATAGGAGATTAAGTTACACTAAGACCCATCTAACGGCTATAAATGACTCATCGGTGAAATGAATAATTCTTGGTGAAACCAGTGAAATGAATAATTCTTGATGAAACCGACTTCTTGGAACTTTGAACCTTTATTCTTTGTCCATGAATAACCCCGAGAATCTCTCGCAATGAACAAAACTTGAAAGCCATTAGGGCGATAGAATGATATGTTTGCCACAGATTAATACTCCAAATTCTAACATTCCCCTTAACGATGAGCAAACATATCAAACAATATCAATTTTTCACACAAAAATTTATCTTTGGTAAACAGGAGATTTTTAGTGAGAATGTCTCGAGCTTGGTTTGAAGAGCCAATCTTCTTAGCACTTATAACACCTCTTGCAATTTTCTCCCGATGAAGTGAACATCAATTTCAAAGTGTTTTGATCTTTCATGAAAAGCAGGGGTTGTGACAAGTTGTAAAGCGATTTGTTGTCACAAAAGATTAACAGGAAGATTGATATCAACTTTTAGATCTTTTAGGATTTTTGAATCAAATGATTTCACGAGCGTGAGAGACATAGATCTATACCGCTTACGTGGAAGATTTTGAAAGAGTGTTTTGTTTTTACTTTTCCATGAGATCAAACAATCATTGAAGAAAACACAATAACACGTGATGATTTTACGGTTTTCTTGCATTTGCCCAATCAAGATCACTATATCCTTGAAGATGATTTTCGAGTTCTTTGAAATTGTACCTTAGACCTTTTCCGGAGCTCCTTTTAGATATCTCAAAACATTGAGGCACATTCGGATGAGATTTTAAGGAGAATGCATATATTGTGCCGCACAATGAACCGAGTATGAGATGTCGGGTCTTGTATGGGTGAGATAGATAAGTTTCCCAAGTAACCCGATAACCAGTGATGTTGACAAGCAATGGGTCATCGGCGGTGGGAATGTATGGAAGCACGAGTTGGGTTCCATAGGAGTGGACACAGTTTTGCACCCAAGAAGACCAAATTCTTTGAGGAGTTCAAGGCAAGATTTTCTTTGAGAAAGACAAATGTCATTCCAGTTTTTAAAACCTCAATGCCAAGGAAATATTTTAGATTTCCCAAGTCTTTGATATGAAATTTGGATTTTAGAAACTCTTTAAAAGATTTATCTCATCGCAGCTTCCAAGAAGAACAATATCATCCACATAAACAAGCGAGCAATAAACTTGTTATTCTCTGTTTTGGTGAACAGGAGTGATCATTAATGATTGAACAAAGTTATTTTCTTTTAAAACACTCACAAGTTTTTCATTCCATTTCACGGGAGCTTGTTTTAGGCCATATAGAGACTTGACAAGTTTACAAACTTTATTTTATTGTTCTCATTACAGAACCCTTGGGATGGTCATATAGATATCCTCATCAAGATCTCCATACAAGAAGGCATTGTTAACATCAAGTTGAAAAAGAGGCCATTTGTTTTTACACTAAGGCAATAAGACATCTAACAAGAGACATTTTCACAACAGGGAAAAAGTTTCATCATAGTTTATTCCTTCCTTTGGTTATAGCCTTTAACAACTAATCTAGCCTTGTATCTATCAACTTCACCATTGGCTTTATATTTGATTTTAAAATCCATTTGTAACCAATGGGAGTTCTATTAGGAGGTAGATCGGTTATATCCCAAGCATGGTTTTCATTTAGGGCCTCAATTTGAATTCATAGCATCTACCCAATTACTATCAAGGATAGCTTCTTCATAACATGTAGGTTCAATACTTTTATTAAGACTAGAAGCAAAGCAATAATTATCCTTGTTAAGATTGGAGTAATTAACAACTTTTTCAACCCCATATTTGACTTTTCCTTCAACAATAAAGTCATTTAGATTCTTGGGCAACTTAGAAACTCTAGTTGACCTTCTAGCGATAGTGGTTGGCAAGCCTCTTTCTTGTTCGTGAGAATCGGATGAAGTATTAGCGAATCGAAAGATGCATCGCCAGGATGTGATTCATGTGATATGTTGCCCTCGTGGTGTGTATTATCATCTATAGATGTTGCAACCGGTTCATCAATCCTAGTAGGATGACTTACCACCGTGCTATCATCATAGGATGTCACTCTCCTTCATCATTGGGACTTGTTTGTGAGTCAAAGAAATTTTTGTGGTTTAAATCTTTAGGCACATAAGTTTCAACAAAAGGTTTTGACACGAAATTTTTATTTTGAATGGAAACACAGTTTCATAAAATTTGACATCTCCGGAATAAAAGATATTTTTGTTTCTAGGCTCAAGAGTTTATAACCTTTTTTTTCATTTGAGTAACCAATAAGAACACTTTTTCGCACCTACTACCAAATTTGTCGAGATGTTGAGAATAGTGGCATAGCATAAGCGACCAAAGACTCTAAGGAGAGAGAGTGAAGGTCATGCCCATACACAAAGAAGAAGGGGACTTGCAGACAGGCGAAGAGGCAACTGTTTATGACATAGGCGCGAAGCTAGAACACATTCGGGCCAAAGATATAGAGGTAATTCCCACAAACATAAGGGATCTAGCAACATTAAGGAGATGCCTATGTTTCCTTTCTGCAATGCCATTTTGTTGAGGTGTATAAACACAAGATGTTTGATGTAGAATTCCTTTTCATGAAAGAATTGTTGAAGTTTATTATTGACAAATTACGTCCCATTATCACTTCAAAACTTTGACATTGTGCTCAAATTGATTGATAGCATATGAGTAAAGTTAACAATGGAAACATAAACATCATCCTTCCCTTAAGCATATAAACCCATACCGCTCGGAATAGTCATCAACTATGGTTAAAAGTATTTATAACCATCTCGCTAGTGATTTTATATGGTCCCCAAACATCAAGGTGAACAAGTTGACCAATTTTAGTGGATTTATGTTCACTTAGAGGAAATGGTTCTCTGGTTTGTTTAGCTTTATTACAAGTATCACGAGATGATCGAGCCAGGATGAACTATCAAATTTAAGAGTGGGTTTAAGTATGTGTAGGACTTGGTCAGAGGGATGACCAAGTCTTTGATGCCAGAGATTTCTAGAGACATGACAAACAGATATGCAGTTGTTAGAAGTAATCTTACATGTAGAATCTATATCAAATATATATAGTCCATTGTATTGTTTACCAATCCCCACAATCCTTTTTTGATGTAAATCATGTATATAGCAATTAGATTCATTAAACCCAACAAACATCTTATTGTCTCTAGCAATCTTATGAACAGATAGTAAACTAACATTGTATTCAGGAACAACAAGAACATCAAAGAGAGTTAGGTCATTATTGACCTTTAAATCACCAATTTTAGTAATTAAGGCACAGTACCATTGGGATGTCCAACAGTTAACCCAAGATTTGAAATGTTAACAACATTGATTAAAAATTTCGAGACATAGTCATGTGTTTGATTTGCACCGAATCAACAATCCAACCAAGATTGATGTTTCCGGATAAGGATTTAGTGTTGTTGTTAAAAACTTGTTGAAGTTTACATTAAACTTGACACTTGCCATTGAAGAAGGTTCATGGAAAAATTTTACCCCTAAGTTGGCATTAGCGAGATGACACATTGTTGTCATTGAGGAGACTCATAAGTCTCGAGAGCATTCATTAGACAAGGAGACATGAGAGTTGCTAGCACTATTATCGGTGACACAATTGGTTTCAAAGAAACATTATTATTCTTGAAAGGTTTACCATTGAAATTTCTTTTAACATATCCGGTGAGGTACCCAACAAGATCATAACATCTATCAACAAGATGACCGGTTTTTGCAATTAGTACATTTGAGGTTCATGTTTGGTCCTCTGCTATTAGAGTCATTACCATTATTAAAACCAGAAATTTTGTTGTTAAAACCTCTTTTGTTATCAAAAATTTTCCACCATCGAAGTTTTTGCAAAGAAAAGTCGTAGCATTGGGTTTAGCGAGCTATTCCCGATGAGACATTTCGTGAGATTCTTCTCCGAGACAACGAAAAGCAGTTTTGACATTAGGTAAAGGATCTACGGTTAAAATGTTGCTTCGATGGGAACATAGGAGTCATCAAGACCCATAAGAAATTGCATTAACTTGATTAGGCGATTGTGTTTTCAAAATGTTTTGCGACCTCACAAGTGCGGGAGGCAAGCTAATCATACAATCAAATTGTTTCCATAAAGAGTTAAGATTGTTATAGTAATCAATGCAAGAGAGGACCCACTTTGACTAAGAGAATTTATGTTTTGTGCAAATTAAAAATAAGCAACCATCAACTTTATCATAGGTATCTTTAAGATCATTCCACATTTCATAAGCGGTTTAGAATAAATAGCACTAGCAAATAATTCGTATGAGAGAGTTGAGGATCCAAGTGACCACAACGAGTTACAAGTGTCCCATTGATTAGCAAGACGGGGTTTGAATCATTTCTTATGCAAGTACCATCAATAAACCCCAACTTGTTATGGTTCCTTAAAATGAACGTCATGGCCATATTCCATATTTTATAATTTTCGCCCAGAGTGAGTTTAATATAAATAATGGGAGTACCATTGGTGTTATTGGGGTGTAAATACAAAGCATCACCAAAGGATAAACTTTTCTCGGTGGAACCACCACCACCAACATTATCATCACCAATAGCCATAATACAAACAATAAGGCGGAGATAATAAGGCAGACAAAGAATCACAGACGGATATAATAATAAGAGTAAATAGACAAGTAAATAAGACTTTGTAATAAAAACAACAAGCACCAAGCACATGGACTAGGGTAAACCAGGCGGTATTCGTACCACTCAAAGGTGGCGGATCAAGATGTTAGTCTACCCGTTTGCACCCACGAGACTTAAGTCTTGTATGTTTAAAGAGAAGATAAGACTTAGACTTACAGAGAAATATGCAGCGGAAGAACAAATCACAATCACCCTAGATTCACTTAGTCTAGGGTAAATTGTAAACAGAAGATAACCAGTGATTACGCCAATAGCAATAACCCCAAACCACACCTTTGTTGCCAAAGAGAATCAATGAGCCTGAAGCTCTGATACCATGTACGAAAGTATAGGCAACACTAGATGAACAATAGAACCTTTATTCAGATCTAAGCTGCAATAGTCAGCTTAGATTAATAGTATCCAAATGTTACAAGATTAGATTAATGTCAATGAGACAATAATCATATGAATGTAAAGACAAGACAAGATCAGTGAAATGATCTGAAAGAAGAGAGGAGAGTGATACAAAAGACGCACACTCAAGTGTCTCGTAACCCTAGATTAAGGGACTTATTAAATAGGAGATTAAGTTACACTAAGACCCTCTAACGGCTATAAATGACTCATCGCCAGGAATGAATAATTCTTCACAGAAACCGACTTCTTGGAACTTTGAACCTTTTATTCTTTGTCCATGAATAACCCCAGTAGAATCTCTCGCAATGAACATAACTTGAAAGCCATTAGGGCGATAGAATGATATGTTTGCCACAGATTAATACTCCAAATTCTAACATTCCCCTTAATCGATGAGCAAACATATCAAGCAATATCAATTTTCAAACAAAAATTTATCTTTGGTAAGCAGGAGATTTTTAGTGAGAATGTCTGCAGTTTGGTTTGAAGAGCCAATCTTCTTAGCACTTATAACACCTCTTGCAATTTTCTCCCCGATGAAGTGAACATCAATTTCAAAGTGTTTTGATCTTTCATGAAAAGCAGGGGTTGATGACAAGTTGTAAAGCGATTTGTTGTCACAAAAAGATTAACAGGAAGATTGATATCAACTTTTAGATCTTTTAGGATTTTTGAATCAAATGATTTCACAGCAAAGATGAGACATAGATCTATACTACGCTTACGTGGAAGATTTTGAAAGAGTGTTTTGTTTTTACTTTTCCATGAGATCAAGCGATCATTGAAGAAAACACAATAACTCGTGATGATTTTACGGTTTTCTTGCATTTGGCCCAATCAAGATCACTATATCCTTCAAGATGATTTTCGAGTTCTTTGAAATTGTACCTTAGACCTTTTCACGGAGCTCCTTTTAGATATCTCGAACATTGAGGCACATTCGGATGAGATTTTAAGGAGAATGCATATATTGTGCCGGACAATGAACCGAGTATGAGATGTCGGGTCTTGTATGGGTGAGATAGATAAGTTTCCCAAGTAACTTCCGATAACCAATGATGTTGACAAGCAATGGGTCATCGAGAATGGGATATGGAAGCAGAGTTGGGTTCCATAGGAGTGGACACAGGTTTGCACCTAAGAAGACCAAATTCTTTGAGGAGTTCAAGACAGTATTTTCTTTGAGAAAGACAAATGTCATTCCCAGTTTTTAAAACCTCAATGCCAAGGAAATATTTTAGATTTCCCAAGTCTTTGATATGAAATTTGGATTTTAGAAACTCTTTAAAAAGATTTATCTCATCAATGCAGTTTCCAATATGAAAACAGACGAAAACGTATAAAAACGGACAAAAACTGAAAAATAAATAAATAAATAAATAAAATAAATAAAACGTGAAATTAAAAAAAGTGATTAAAAAAAGACAAATAATGAGAAAATAAATAAGAAAGATAAAAAGAAAAGAAAAAGACAAGAAAAAAAACATGGACTTATGTTTAGACATATTAAATCTTAGGTTAATCACCACCATTAGATCAAACTAGATAAAAGGTGAGGATTTATCCCTTAGTATGCAAGGATTTTTGAGTATGCAAAATAAAGTACCTCGTTGCATCTAAACATGTTACATAAACATATACGCACATATATGTACGAAATTATATATGCATTTCGGCATGTGCATGATTTAGAAATCTCATACTATCTAGTTCTTGGAAGTTTAGAAATCATACTATAGTTCTTGGAAGTAAAAGGGACAAATTTTCTCTCATACATGCATGAAACAAAGAATATTGTTTTTTCCCGCTATAAAGTATGAATTAAAAGATAAGCAATGATTTGTGACGGACAAACCTCAACAATTCGCGGAAGTAATCTCTTACGTGGATTTGTTTATTTGTTTTTCATGTCTTTTTATATTGTTAGTGGTTATTCTAGTTGTTGGTATCTAGTTGTTTATTTATGTGTACGAAAGTATAGGCAACACTAGATGAACAATAGAACCTTTATTCAGATCTAAGCTGCAATAGTCAGCTTAGATTAATAGTATCCAAATATTACAAGATTAGATTAATGTCAATGAGACAATAATCATATGAATGTAAAGACAAGACAAGATCAGTGAAATGATCTGAGAGAAGAGAGGAGAGTGATACAAAAGACTGCACACTCAAGTGTCTGTAACCCTAGATTAAGGGACTTATTAAATAGGAGATTAAGTTACACTAAGACCCCTCTAACGGCTATAAATGACTCATCAGCAGGAATGAATAATTCTTCAGCAGAAACCAGCTTCTTGGAACTTTGAACCTTTTATTCTTTGTCCATGAATAACCCCTGTAGAATATCTGCAATGAACATAACTTGAAAGCCATTAGGAACTGATAGAATGATATGTTTGCCACAGATTAATACTCCAAATTCTAACATTATGGCATGTCATAAATGATCTAGTGGTTGTTCAAGCGGTTGTTTGAGGTTAATGTGACATTTCAGCCACATTCCATTGTACTTTAAACGGTTTTTTGGTTAATATATTTTACCATGATGTTGATTCTAATATATACCATTTATGTTCTTATGAGCGTATGTATATTGCAGGTTCTCTTATTTGGAGATCCTATACAATTTTCTCACTAATTTCATACAAAATTTTCTATTTTTAAAAATTGTTTGTTTGGTTTCGTTCAACGAAAATGGGCAGTAATATATGCAACTCGTCTTTTGTTTCTCGAGTAAACACATGCCATAAAGTTCAGTGACGACGTATATAGCCGAATGGCTAAACCGAAAGAACCAGATCCGAAAGATTAGCGTACCAGAGGAGGTCAGATCCGAAAGGATCGTTGACCTGACAGTACATTTGGCATTTAGCTTGGGAGCAATTCGTCTCATTCTCCTTGGTGTCGACGCAGGTCGTGAACGATGTCGAGCACGTAGTCGAAATTGATGTCAAGACTAACTACAGAGCGATTAGTCGAGATAGCGACACGAGCAACGACCAGATAGTGACAACCTACAATATAAATATGCATACAGTAATTGGTAAAAAGGTATCATTTTCACACACACACATTTATACTATACCCTTCGATTAACCCCATACTTACTCTCACGCCGGAGCTTGGTCCTGGGATAACACCCGCGGCGAGGCTAACGCGTTGTTACATCCTTGCAGGTATCCAGAAGACTTAATCTAACAAGGCTGAAGGATATCTGAAGAATCATTAGCACCTCACAAAAAAATACTTCAACATTGGCGCCATCTGTAGGACCCACATTCAATCTGCCAAGGCTACAGAATGACAGGTTCTACACCTCCAGAAGGATCCGGAAGGTAGGGAGCCGATTCCCCTCTGGAGACTAGAGAACAAATAGAAAGGTACTTATAAGCACTCAAGTCCATGATCAAAGAACAAAACCGAAGGGAAACCGTCTGTCCGATACGGCTAGACTTTGCTGATGAAACGACCCCAGGGAAGGGTGACACCGCAGGTAAGAAAAAGGAAATCGTTACGGGAAACAAGATAAAAGACGACGACCTGGGAAAACCTTTCAAGGAGATCACAAAGTCTACCTTTACCTGACGGTTGATCGAATTCTCAGCACCTGAACACAAGATGCTAACCCACATCAAGTTGTACGACGGGTCTACGGATCCCCAAGACCACCTCAATAGATTCACGGGAGCCGCGGGTTAGGGTGAATGGCCAATGCCGGTATGGTGTAGCATGCTCCAGCAGACGTTGGATGGAAAAGCAAGGGGTGGTTCGATCGTCTCCCTCCGGGAAGCATAGACGAATGGGCCGAACTCAGAGATCAGTTCGAAACTCGTTTCTCCTTGCACAAGGCCTGCCTCAAGGACCCAACAAAAATAACCAAGATTGTAAGGAAAGCCAACGAGACACTGCCGGAGTTCAAAGAAAGGTGGACCATAGAAACGGGGTTCATACAAGGGGTGCCGGAGATCATGAGGATCTATTCGTTCATGAGCGGATGCAAGTGCCCTGAGTTGGTCAAGCGGTTTGCTGACAAGGTACAGAAGACTGTGGATGAGATGATGGTCCGGGTCGACGATTTTGTTAGGTCGGAGGAAGCTTTCGCCAGCACGAAGCTACCTAGAGGTGAAAACCATGACTCGTCCAGGAAAGTGCTATCCGGCTCCTTCCGGAAAGATGAAAGAACCTCCCGGGGACACTACGGTGGAAATAAGAAAAGTGAAGGGTTGCACGGGTATTCCAACAGGGACCATGGCAATTCCTATCGTCATAAAGATATGCCAGCACCCTACTTACCCCCTCGAGGTGACTACCAGAGCCGCCATGTTCCCCGCCTAACTTTGGATTCACTTGTTAAGCCTCCGAAAGAGATCCTGGCTACCGAGCATCAGCTGCGCTTACCCCCTCCCAAATCGATGTGTAACCCACCAAGGAAGGAAAACCAAGACAAATACTGTGACTATCATGGTGAAAAGGGACACTATACAAACGACTGTTTCCAGCTCAGGAAGCAATTGGAGTTAGCTTTGGAATATGGAAGTTGAACCATCTGGTCAGGGATCTCAGGCAAAAGGGCAGACGGAACCCTCCTAAGAAGGAGACGGTGGCTAAGGAAAAGGTCATTAAGATGAATAGAGCGTGGCCGGAAAGGAGAAAAAGGAAGTCGTCGGAGCAGGAAGAGATGGATGAAAGTACCAATCACCTTCCCTCCCCTCCCTTCTGGAGACGTATCGGACGAACCACTCATAGTCGAAGCAAAATGGAAGGTTACTTGGTAAGAAGGGTATTTGTTGATGAAGGGACGTCGCTGGAAGTAATGTTTGAACACTGCTTCGATAATCTGAGCCCAGAGATAAGGTCTCGATTGAAGCAAACCCAAAAGGATTTACTCGGGTTTGTCGGACAAGTGACGAAGCCTCTGGGGAAGATCGAACTAGACATGTCATTCGGAGATGAAGGACTATACCGGAGGGTCAGAATGAAGTTCACTGTCATACGCGCTCCTTCGCCTTACAATGTGATCTTGGGCAGAACTGGACTTAAGATGTTAAGGGTTATCCCTTCGACGGTAAACTCCATGATGAAGTTTCCCACACCTCGAGGAATCGCCACTCTAGTGACTCGCTCTGTTGTAATCTCAGAATGTCTGAGGTTAGAGAAAATGCAGATGGACCTTCCGGAACCAGACAGTCAAGAGTCTAGTGGGAAGTAAGTTTGACAGAAGAGGTGATAGTCAATCCAGCTTTTCCGGAACAACCAGTGACAATAGGAGGGGCCCTGTCCCCTGAATGCAAGAGGAGTCTCAAGGCACTTCTCAAGAAAAATCTAGATGTCTTCGCATGGGAACCGGCAGACATGATTGGAGTTCCGCGAAGGATAATCGAGCATACGTTAAACGCTAACCCGTCAGTAGACCCTGTATGCCAGAAACGCCGAATGCTAGCATCAGATCGGATTCAGGTGGTCACAAAGGAAGTAGAAGAATGGGTTAAGGCGGGTATCGTCCGACCTGTCAAATATCCCACCTAGATATCCAACCCTGTGTTAGTCAAAAAATGTGACGGAAGCTGGCGCATGTGCATCGACTTCAAGAACGTCAACTCCGCTTGCCCTAAAGACTACTACCCTTTATCGGAGATCGACTGGACGATCGAATCAGTCATGGGGTACAAGTACAAGTGTTTTCTAGGCGCCTACAAAGGTTACCACCAGTTACAAATGGCGAAGGAAGACGAAGAGAAAACAACATTTTACACAGAACAGGGGACCTACTATTACACAAAAATGCCTTTCGGGCTAAAGAACGTCGGTGCTACGTACCAGCGGATGATAGACTCTGCCTTTCAATCTCAGATAGGGAGAAATTTGGAAGCATATGTAGACGATATGGTTATCAAGGGCAAAGAGGTGAATGAGATGTTGGCAGATATCGCCGAAACATTAGACAACCTCCGGAAAATGAATATGAAGCTAAACCCCAAAAAGTGTTCCTTCGGGATAGAGAAAGGAAAGTTCTTGGGATACATGGTAACATCGGAGGGGATCAGAGCAAACCCAAAGAAGACGAAGACCATCATGGATATGCAATCACCAAGGACCCTAAAGGAGATGCAGAGTCTTAGCGGAAAATTGGTGGCACTAAACCGTTTTTTGTCTCGATCGGCCGAAAGATCCCTCCCCTTCTTCAAAACTCTCAAGAATATAACCAAGGAGAACAAGGACGAGTACCGCTGGAAGGAAGAGGCGGAAAAGGGTTTCCAGGAGATGAAAAAACTCATAACCGATCTACCCTCATTGACAACACCTACGACAAAAGAAACATTGTATGTGTACCTCGCAGCCTTGGAAGAAGCAGTCAGAGCCATGCTACTAACGAAAAGAAGGGGGAAGCAGCTGCCAGTGCATTATGTAAGTCGGACACTCAATGAAGTAGAGAAAAATTATGCCCCGATAGAAAAGCTAGCACTTTCGTTGTTACACATGTCACGGAGATTGCGGAGATAATTCAAAGCACACCCCATCAAGGTCATTTCGGATCAACCGATTAAGCAGATTATTAATAAACCAGAGGCCTCGGGCAAGTTGTCCAAGTATTCGGTAGACCTGGGTGCCTACAACATCACTTACGATCCTAGAAACGCGATTAAGAGTCAATTGCTAGCGGACTTCCTCTCGAAAACTCCTATCGGGGATAGCAACGCCAGATACTTCGTGTGGAAAACTAGAAGGGGGTTGAATAGTTTTGCCAATTAAAACTCGTTTTAAACTATTTAGATCGACTTATGTCAATCTATTTGGATGTGTGTTGGATGTTGATAAACAAACATATAGAAGTATGTAATGAAAAGATAAGAGTAAGAAGCACAAAACCACAACGCAAGTATTTATAGTGGTTCGGTTACAAGGACACCTTCCTTGCCCTACTCCACTCCCTGAGTCACCTACTCGAGAGTTCGTAATCACTACACGACACCAACTCCTTATGGTGGAGAAACCTTCACAACGTTGCCTACTCTTTTTCGGTACTAGGCTAACCACCGGGTTCTTTCACACCAAGGTGAACCACACCTAACACAACGTCGCCTACCCTTTTTCCGGTGCTAGGCTAACCACCGAGTTCTTTCACTCCAAGGAGAACTAATCCTATCACAACGTCGCCTACCCTTTATCCGGTACTAGGCTAAGTACCGAGTTCCATTACAATGGAGGAACTACTACCCAACACTACACCAACGACTAATCCCAAAAGAGACCAACTCCTTATTACAACAACATCAAGGATATCAATATCCTTGGATTGAATACTAATTTATCTTGTACATCGAAACACACCATATCGAATGTACATCTAAGGCACCTTTCACTAATGCCTTTAACTAGATCTTCAAGACACCCTTCACTAATGTCTTGTGTCTTGACTTCTAGGCACCCTTCACTAATGCCTACAATACGGACGATCGACACCTTTCACCAATGTCTTCGTCTTCACACTTGAGATATTTTTCACTAATGTCTTCAACACCACTCTTATTAGAAGAAAGAAAAGAATCATCAACAAGAGGACTTCAGTAGTCTTGATGATGAGGAAGCATGGCAACTCATGGACTTGAGCTTCCTTGACTTCAAAGGTGGTGATCTCGCCTTTAAGAGGAACCTAGAGGATCACACAAAAACAAAGCTACAAACATAGATCACTTGGATCTGTGGTTAGAGAGTTTTTAACTCAGGGAGAAAGTATGTTAGAAATGGGTAAGGAACAATGAAGAAATGGCTCACTATTTATAGAGGAAAATGTCTACTGTTCCCCGGATCCCACGGATCCCTCCCACAAGGGATCCGTCTAGCGTCGTTCGTCTTGATTTTGAAAGTACTAATAACGAGGTTGAGTATGAGGCTTTGTTAGCAGGACTACGAATGGCTGAAAGCATGCACGTTCGTTGCCTCGAAGTACGAGTAGATTCAAATCTGGTATCTAATCAGATAAACGGTGACTATGTAGCGAGTCACGAAAGCATGATCAAATACTTAGAAAAGGTGAAGGAATACATAGCAAACTTCGAAAGCTTCACCATTCGGAACATTCCAAGAAATCAAAACCAAAAAGCTGATGTGATGAACAAACTGGCTACAGTCGCTTTCGACCACCTGACGAAAGAGGTCTTAGTAGAAGTGTTAAGAGAAAGGTCGACGGAAGGAAAGGAAGTCAACAATGTGGTTGAGGAAGAAGGAGACAACTGGATGACTCCCATCATCCGGTGTCTAGAGGAAGGGGTCTGGCCGGAAGACCAAAACGAAGCCCGCACGCTAAGGATGAAGATCAGCTAGTACGTCATGGAAGATGGGATACTATACAAAAAGGCCTACTTGGTCCCATTAATGAGATGTGTAGGTCATCTACAAGCAAACTATGTGATCCGAGAGATACATATGGGGGATTGCGGGATGCATTCTGGTCCACGATCGGTGGTAGAAAAGGCCATGCGTCAGGGGTACTACTGGCCAACTATGCACCGGGACGCGAGAAATGAGATATTAAAGTACGACTCTTGCCAAATTCACTCCCCAATACCAAAACTCCCCAAAACCAAGTTAACACCCATCATGGCCCCTTGGCCATTCTACCAGTGGGGAATGGATATAGTAGGCCCGCTACCTCCGGCGGTGGGAAAAGTGAAGTTCCTCTTAGTGGCCATCGACTATTTCACCAAATGGATTGAGGCTAAGCCGTTGGCAAGGATTACAGGGAAGGATGTTAAAAGGTTCGTGTGGAACAACATAGTCTGCCGCTTCGGCCTGCCAGCCGTCATCGTCACGGATAATGCCAAACAATTTGTGGATAACCCCTTCAAGAGCTGGTGTGAAAAGCTGAACATCAAACAGATCAACACCGTCGTGGCTCACCCACAGGCCAACGAATTAGTGGAAAGGGCGAACAAGAGTTTAATGTCAGGAATCAAGACAAGGTTGGGACGGACCAAGTCCGGATGGGTGGATGAGTTGCGCAACGTCCTTTGGGCACACTGAACGTCCCTTAAACAGAGCAACGGTGAAACGCCCTTCAGCCTAACCTACGGGAGTGAGGCGGTCATACCAGCAGAAATCGGCATCCCAATACACAGGATGAGGGTGATAAGGGAAGGCCTGGATGAGGAGGACACCCGTCGTGTAGAAGAGCTAAATGTGGAGGAAATGCGCCTAAATCTTGACCTACTACAGGAGCGAAGGGAAAAAGCTGCTGTGATGGAAGCCAGGTATAAAACAAAGATGGAGAAGTATTACAACCGGAAGGTACGTTTGGTATCCTTTAAACCAGGGGACTTTTTATTTCGAAAGAACGAGGCAAGCAGAGCAGAAGATCAGGGCAAGCTGGGGCCGAAGTGGGAAGGACCCTACCGGGTCACCGAAGCACACTTGAACGGATCCTACAAGTTGGAGACCATGGACGAAGAAGAAGTGCCCCGGAAGTGGCATGCGGTTTACCTAAGAAAATGTTTCCAATGAAATGTACTTTGATTTTATGTAAGCCTAATTTCTTTCCATGAAAAAATGACATATTCCCCTACCGTCTTTGGAGGAGGAAAATTTTCCCAAATGATGTTTTGCACAACTACAGGGTGGTTCCGGCGGGGATTAGCTACCTCCGACCGCGTGACCAAATGCCACATACTTACAATTAATGATGCCCCCGTAAGTGCAACGCCACTAGGGAAGGCCCTCATACCATTCTGTGGAAAACTAGAAGGGGGGTTGAATAGTTTTACCAATTAAAACTTCCTTTTAAATATTTAGATCGACTTATGTCAATCTGTTTGGTTGTTTATGTTGGACGTTGATAGATAGATATATAAACTTGTAATGAAAGATAAAGAGTAAGAAGCACATCACCACGACACAAGTATTTATAGTGGTTCGGCTACAAGGACACCTTCCTTGCCCTACTCCACTCCCCGAGTCACCTACTCGAGAGTTCGTAAGCACTACACCAACTCCTTATAGCGGAGAAGCCTTCACAACGTCGCTTAACCTTTTTCCGGTACAAAGCTAAATACCGAGTTCTTTCACACCAAGGCGAACCACACCTAACACTACGTCGCCTACCCTTTATACGGTGCTAGGCTAACCACCGAGTTCTTTCACACCTTAGGAGAACTAATCCTATCACAACGTCGCCTACCCTTTATTAGGTACTAGGCTAAGCACCTAGTTCCATTACTATGGAGGAACTACTACCCTTCACAACACAACACCTAATCTTAAGGAGATCTACTCCTTGTTACAACACCATCAAGGATATCACCATCCTTGTAAATAAACAACTACTTATATGTATAACGATGCACCTCATCGATTATACGACCTAAGCATTCTTCCCAAATGCTACTTGATTAGATTCATCGGCATCCTTCACTAATGCCTTTGACACAACGCTTGGCACCCTTCACTAATGCCTTCGTCTTGACACCTTTAGCATTCTTCACTAATGCTTTGACACGGATGATGAGCACCTTTCACTAATGCTTATCTTGATACTTTCGGCATTCTTTACTAATGCCTTCAACCCAACATCTATGGAGAAAGGTAGATCTATCAACAAGAGAACCTTCGTTGTCTTGATGATGACGAAGCATGGCAACTCATGGACTTGAGCTTGCGTCTTCAAGATGTGGTGATCTTTCCTTTAAGAGGAACCTAGAAGATCACACAAAACAAAAGAGAAAAGCTACATAGATCTCTTGGATCCGAGGTTAGAGGTTAGAATACTTGGGGAAGTATGTGTGTAAAAGGGATGAATAGAAAGGAAGAAATGGCTATCTATTTATAGAAAAATTCTCTTGTTCCCGGATCCCACGGATCCCTTCCACTTGGGATCCGGCTAGCACAACGCCAGGATCCGTGGAACGCCCTCTTGCCCATGGGTATTTTTGGTTATGGGTCATGGGTTATGGGTTGATCCATGGTTTTCTTTCTAGATACAATGTATCTTAAGGATACAATGAACTTGGTCAAGTGGTATATATAAAACCATGGGTTATGGGTCAATACCATTTGCTAGTATTAAGGGTACAATGAACTTAGTCAAGTGGTATATATAAAACCATGGGTTATGGGTCAATACCATTTGCTACTATTAAGAGTACAATGAACTTAGTCAAGTGGTATATATAAAACCATGGGTTATGGGTCAATACCATTTGCTAGTTTTACCCATTTAGTGTATACTTGTTTTACCCAACTACATTCAATGTATTTGGTCAATGGGTCAAATACTTAAGTTTCTACCCATTTACATTACCCAATATACTACATACTAGTTATGTGTATATTTACCCAAATATGTAAACACTAGTTGTTGTACATATGTAATACTAAATCATAAAATCACTTATACTTGTTTTAGTATTTTATGTGAAAATGTGAATATGTTAGAAACTATTAGTTCAAACCATTTACGTATTTTATTTGTTTCGTTAATATGATTTCGTTTGTTATCGACAAAACATTAGAAGATCGTAAAATATAAATAAACGTTTTACGGTTTATTTGTATTAACAATCTCCCTTTTGTTGATGACAAAACATAAAATTATTTTAAGGAAAATCTAAAATTGTAAAAGTTTGAATTTGTAGTTTTACTTTCTTCTCCCCTTTTGTCGAAACAAAAGAGCTTGAAAGGAAACTAACACATTGTTTTTAGGAAAAACATGTGAAAGAAAAAATATTTAGAGCAAGTAATGAGAACGGATCTCGTCTTTACTCCCCTTGACGAGTCCATCCCTATGTAAGGCTTCAAGAAAGTAATACTAAGCTAGTTTGTTTGCAACTAAGTTTGCAAAATATTTCGCCTAAGTGACGAATGTGCTCCCCCTTGATGATTGCAATTTTGCAAAGGGATGTCGAGAAATGTATTCCTAATATTGCAAGTAATTTGCAATGTATTGTTTTGACACAAAGCTCCCCCTAGCTTTAGGGTGTCAAATGCTTCAAGTGTAGATTGAATAACTACAAAACAAAGGTTAGAAAACAAGTATAATGCACAATTTCCTGCATATGTGATCCAAGTTAGTAGAAAAATAGTTTTACGTCTCACGGATCCCACGGTTCCCTCCTAGTAGGGATCCGTCTAGGCAATTTTGAGGATCCGTATAGGCGATGATTAAATTCAAAGAATGGTGATGTAACAAGTAATGTTAACATCAAAATGAGATATGTATTCACCAACAAACATATACTCAATGCAATATGGCAAGTAAACTATCATTCAATAAAACATAAGAGATGATCAACAAATCTCTAAAAATTAAGAGAATGATTTAGCCATATTCTACTAATACTAATAAGTGACCAAAGCTTAAGAAGCAACAATGTGCTTGAGTCTAGGGATGAGTAGACTTGTTGATTTGGTCCAATCTTTCAAGAAGATAATTAAACATGAAATGCAACTCATTTCGTACTTCTTGAACAAGTCCTTGGGTGATTAGACAATTAGAACAATTATTGTCTTGATTAGGAACATGATGTTTTGAGGAGGTTCTACAAATGATGGTGGAGGTACATTGAGTAATTTAGGATGAGGTTCTACTAGGAATGAGAGTGGTGGTAATGGAAATTCCTCCATATGATCAAGTCCTTGGTGGTTCCTTGTTTCCAACGATGGACTAGTTGGTGATTGGGAAGTTCTCGGTGGTGAATGCTCTAATGAAAAGAGATTTGGGTGAGAGAGAGGCTCGGTGAAGGAGTGTAGTCCATGCTCTAGGAATGAAGGTTTAGACGTTTTGCTAGAACTAGGTACGTTTGGTTTTAGAGATCGATGATCCCTTTTCTAACCTAAAAGGTTTAATGCTAATTATTGCGGTTCTATTGGCAATTGTTGATTGGGTTTGTTGAGGTGAGATTCTAGCACTATTATCTCTTACGGATGATGATTCGTTGGATGGGAAATCCTACCATTTGTGGGTTTAACCGGAGATGATTCGGTTGAGGAAATTTCGTGTACAATACGAGAAAGTTTCTAGGGTGGTTCTTGGTTGGATGAGTTAGCACTAGGAGCTTTCCTCATGATGAAATGACTAAGGAAAAGGTTTCTAAATGCTAAGAATTATGTTGTGTTCGATGACTAAGGGATTCTAGCAAGATGACTTATAAAGGGAAGGATTTAGCAAGTGCATTCAAGACTTAAGTCTCTAATATCCTTTGTAATGTGATGATTAGCATGCACAAGAGTCAACTTTAGAGTTTCTTGATCTAGTGATTTAATTAGGATGAGGTGGAGTGTTCAAGTTAGCAAGATGAGCTTGAAATGATTGTTCTAGCAAGAGTTGACATAAATCATCACCCGGATCCTACGGTTCCCACCAATGGGGGATCCGTCTAGGCTAATCCTAGGGATCCGGCTCTCAGCAGCTAGGAAATGATAGAAGTGATGTTTGAAAGGTCTAAAGCCTATACCTTTTTCAGTTCTCCTAAGTGTCTTTAAATGGAAGGGTACTTAAATGTTCAAGAGCAATGAGTGATGTAGCTAATGATTGCCTTATATGGAAGAAATTGGAACTTTCGTGAGTACCAATGAATGAACAAAGATGACACTAAAATCTTGAGAGTGTCAAATGAAGCTAAATGATCCTAGTGATCAAATAGTGACTTAGGATAATGTCTTGGAGAAGATCCTAAAGGTTTTAAGTTCAGCTAGTGTGAAGTAGTCTAGGAACATGGTTTGAGGTGTAAAGGATTGAAAACTCTACTTCTATTTGCCCGGACCCCACGGATCCTTCACTTGAGGGATCCGACTAGTTACAAACTAGGGATCCGGCATCTGGGACAGTTTTACTTAACAGTGAGCGTTTGTTCTAAGTATCGAAATTAGAAACTAATGATCTCTACAGTAAGCATACATGTATACAAGTAAAACATACTGAGTATCATGTAGAAATAGCACATAAGCAATTAAATGATATCTAGCTCACAAGTAACACAGAGGTTTATCAAACTTAACAAGCGCTATGTAAGAAGCTCAAAATAGATTTACGATCTAGATTAGTAAATCGTTTGTATTAACAATGGCGTGCAGATTAGATGATGGTGTTCAAGACGATAGGGTTGTTTTGGCCAACGGAAGCAATGAACTATGTATAGTCATTATGGATGGTGATTAGCATACAATGAACATCGTCCATGAAGTCATGTAGCTCTTCTCGATCAAAGCAAGATAATCGCTTGATGAGGCAAGTGGTTGTGATTTAATTAAAAGAAAAATCAATTTTACAATTTGGTTGATTAGTAATCCTAAGACAACGCAAAGTATTTCCATTGTAAACTTACTTTAGGGAAACATGGGAGTATAGATTTCCCAAGTGAGAGAATGAATATGAGACTATTACTAGTGGTGCTCAATTACGGCTAAACACGACCATTTTTACGGTGATTCCACATACCCAACTTCTATCAAGGAAGCAATTCAACCGTTAGGTCAAATTGAGTTTCTAGTGCCATAAGTTCTCCAAGATTCATTCTCAAGTTAGGAAAATTTATATTCCTACAATGGCCTATCAAGAGTAACAATGATGATACTTTGCTTCGCTTAATATTATACTTGAGACAACTAAGGTGACGAAGGCGTCATGTTAAAAATAAGTTTAAAAGTTGTCCATATGGTAAACAACAAAAATGGTTGGATGAGCTAGTTCAACATATGTTGTTGGAAAGCTTTGAGTTTGGACTTTGGATATGAACAATTATATTTATGCAAAATAATTTACTTGAGTATATCGGATGAAATAATCAAGTTGTCGATCCTACTAAGAAGCTTGGAGAGCGATCATGAAAAGGAAAATGGGAGAGTACATCATCAACACAAGTGTAGGTTATGATCCGATGTACATTCTTGTTGTTTTTAGAAAATGATACAAGAACAAAAGAAATCATGTAAGCACATAAAACATTTTCAACCTATATGACTTATTTAAGTGTCTAAACTAACATTTTCGACACAACTAGATGTTATCCCAAACACTCCTTCAAATAGCACATTGATTAGTAGAATATTACTAAATCGACAAACAAGAGAATGAATAGCAAGGTAAGGAAACCACATATGTTATTCAATCAAACAAGCACAAAAGCTATTTGAGATAAGCAAATAATCAAGTAATGCAAAGAAGACAATTTATCATTTATGTTAGCCTTGATTATTTTTATTAGAAGTGATGGTCATTCACGATTAGGAACTTTGTAATGTGTGTTAGATATCGTGATAGAATAGTCAACGGGCTCGTGGATTGGGCTAAGCTAATTGGGCATAAGTTATGTTAAGCTAGCCTTGTCTAGTTCGTGAAACCCAAGCCCAATCCAAGTCCATCTCAAGGCCCATGGCCAAGCCTTAGGGCATCATCTCTCTTACCTATATATACCCCTCAAGTATGTCATTTGAGGGGTGTGCTTGAGTGTGTGTGTGTGTGTTTTCCTTTGAAGCAATATACAACTTATTGTTTTCATCTTTCTTCTCTCTACCTCTCTAAACATACACGAATATACATCAAGTCACCAAGTTCTATTCTTTTTCTTTCTATTCTACGCATACAGTTTGTGTTTATTGTGGTATTTGTGTTGGGTTTGCTTGGTAAAGTGATAAGGTATACGTGATAAAAGGGGCTTTACAATTGGTATCAATCGCCTAACAATGGTTTAGGAGTGTTTGTGTTTGTTTTGAAGTTTGGTATACGCATAAAGCTCACGTTTTACACTTTTGATACGGTTAAAGCTTTAATTTTTGCACTCAAAAATTCAAGATTCTTGTGGTTTAAGGTTTATTTGGTGCTAAAGTTTCAGTTTTTTGCAAAAAGTTTGAAGCTTTACGTGTTTTTATTCACTTTTGAACTCGTTTTTGGATCATTGGTCATTTCTACTCGTAACTTTTCTAGCCACTTTGGGTGAAAAAGGTCACCATTTTTGGGTTATTCGAGTGTTTTTAAGGCTTTCTGTGCAAAAGAAATCATTTGAATCGTTGGAAATTTCTTACGAGTAGAAGTCAAAAAGTCAAAACCCTAGTTCTATGATGAGTGTCTAAATACTCATCATTTTTATAACATTTAAACTGCAAAATCATCTGAAAACACTCAGAAACACATCAAAATGATCAAAATATCACAAATCGTTGTTTTATGTGTTTCAAATGCAAAATTATCAAAATCGGATGAAAAACATATCAAATTTGCAAAATTGCGCTTTAGTCCCCAAGTTTCAAAATTGTCAAAAATAGTCCCCGAGCACATAATTTCAAAAGAAAAGTCACCAAAGGTCCTTTTAAAATCATAACTTGTCAAATTTAGTCCTTTGGTGAAAAATATGAAAAGTTTGAGAAAATTACAAAATGGTCCTCCAAGTTTGAAAATTGGCGAAATTGGCCCTAAAAATCGAAAATGGCAACTTTGGTCCTTGCATTATTAAACTTTGTCATTTTTAGTCCTTTGAGCATCTTTGCAAATTGGCGAAATAGTCCTTGTATTTTCGAAAATTGCAAATAGGTCCTCGCAGATTATTACCCTTTACACCTATCGACCCCGCCTAAACCTTGGACCCCCGTCATTAGCCTTTTGAACCCCAATTTTGGACCCCTTGATTGCTAATATCTGGTCAAACCTTGGTCAAAACCACCAACGCGCCTTTTCTTCAACCTCCCACCCACCGCTCAAATCACTCCACATCCATTCCCTCCTCACCTATCCAATATCTTGTCCCCCCACCTCAACACAAATACAAGAACCATTAAATGATCCTCTTCCCATTCACTCAACCTCCACTGCCAAAAAACTCACTTCCCGCCAAATTTGACAATTTGGCCAAAACTCAACAAAGTCACTCTAAAGCTCTGGAATGAGGTGGGATCCACTCAGAGACATGTAGCAAGACTAGTGGGAGTATAAAAGGAGAAGAAAGAAGCAGTCCAAAGGAGTAGCTAGTTTTATTATTTTTTCCTAAAATGTCGTTTTCTTTAATAAATGTTGTAATTTAATCCAAATGTTATAATTTCAGTTTCCTTGTATCACATTTAAGTAAAAGAACCATTGTATTAAGCTTTTGAGTGTTAATCTAAGTTTTCTTATAAAATATCAAGTTTATGGTTTACTGTTTAATTTGCGCTTCAAAACTTTATGTTCAATCTTCTCATAAGCTCATGTTGTAGTCAAATAAGCTCATTTAAGCTTATTAGAGCCTTTGGTATGCCTTTGGAATCAGTTTAAGCAAATTTGAATGTTGGTCAATAAAAGTCAACCTAGGCTCAAATTGGAATGGAAGCTGAATTTGGGTGATGCAGATGATGATATTGGGTTATAATGGATTAGATTAGGTCAGGTTTGGTTTGTTTTGAGCCTGCAATAAGCTGGACACAGTTGTGAGTGGTCTTTCCCATTTTCCAATTTCAAGTCATTTGCATAATCTGCTTGTATCTGTTTCTGTGATCACTATTAATGTACACTTGTTTAAATAGTTTTATTTAGATCCCAGAAACTCGGTGTAATCAAGAAATCGATCGGTTTAGTGTTTATCTCATTTTAGTTGTGAAACAGTAAGATTAATGGGTGTTTGGATCAGTACATGTAACTGAGCTTGAGACTTTGTTTGAGCTTGAAAGTTGTATACTCAGTCTTGGTATAGGTTTTTAGAACCATTCTAGTCATAATTTGTACCTGCAATAGCCAATTAGTCAAAATTTCCTTTGAACTGTTCTTCTACCTTCACTGTTAGGATTTATATATATCAAAAACTTATTTTGTGTTCAAAAGTTATAAGTATAACTTGTTTTAGTTTAATTTCATCATAATATTTCATTTCCAGTCTTTAAATCATGATCAAAATCCATTTTAGTCAACTTTCCAAGTTTTTCATCAAAAGTCAAAAAATCCAAAAGTCTGTTTTTGAGCCAAATACAAGGATTTTTCCTTGATTCATTTGTGGGTCAAACTCAGTGAGAATTGGTGTTTTAGAAACTTCATCTGGTCCTCTTTCTTATCTGTATTTTTGTAAAATTTTACAAATTTTCTTTAAGCTCTTCTGAGCTTGTGAACATGGGTCTAGTAGCCTCGCCATCGTCTCGCCTAACACCGAGATTTTCTCGCTTATTGCACCGGTGCATGGGCTCCTTTGAGCTTGTCCAAGTCTCGAGATTTGGGATTTAGCTAGTCACCCGTGTCAACTTTAGGTCCCCATAATTTGTTTTAGTATCTAGCTTATTTGGTTGCTTATTTGGTGGTCGCAAAAGGGTACCCTTTCATCGTTTTTGGCCATAAGCTCATTAACATCAAATCTGTACTAGCTTATATTCAGTAGCTGTAGCTTGTTGATTCTCATTGCATTTTGGTCCTTTTAGTTTATTATTGCTTCCTTATCAGTTTGGTACACTTTGGACTCCATTTGGCTTATTAAAGTGCTTATTTATAAGCACTAGCTACATCAGTTTCTATATCTTGCAAATAAGCCCCTGTTTTTCTATTTTTCCCAGCTTTCTAATATTATTTTAGAGTTTCCCTGAAATTTTCAGATTTTTATAAGCTGTTTTGCTATTTTTCTTGATTTTAAATAGTTTTTAAGCATTTTTAATTAGTATTTAATACAAATAATTAAGAAAAGGTTCCAAAAAAATATGTTTTCTATTTTCTTAGGTTAAGATAAATATAAAAAGCTTAAAAAGTATTTTTCCTATTTTCTCCTTTTATTTGGTATTTTAATAATTTAAATTAGTTTTAAATAGTTTTAAATTAATAATAAATACATAATAAGTCTAAAAAATATATTTTCTGTTTTAAAATTAGTTTTATCATATTTTAGATTTTTCCAAGTTATAATTTCATTTTTCTAGGTTAATTTTGTATTTTCTTCTATTTTAGTGCATTTTAAATAGTTTAAAATAGTTTTTAATTAATAATAATTAGATAAATAGTTTTAAAATTAATTTTCTTTTTCTATAAATTTTCTTTTATCATTAGGTTTGTAAAAATGTATTTTTCATATTTTTAGGATTTATATTGTGTAAGTTTCACTTTTTATTTTGTACGTTTACGTTATTTTTATTTAAACGTACGTTTTTAATTTTAAACGTTCATCACTTTAAAAATAGTGATAGCGTTTATTTAATAGATTTTAACTTTTTAATTTTCTTAATTTGCATTTAAGTCGCTTTTATTTTATAACCTTTTTCAGTAGTGTAATATCATATCCAAATCCTTTCTGATCGCTATCATTAGTGATCATTCTATCGTCTGATCAAGTGTTTAACACACCATTGAGTCTCCGTGGGACTTAACGACCCGGGAATTCCCTATATTCTCTGATCTTCATTTGCATTTGTGTCTGAGCTGTTTTAAGTCGTTTAGACTTGACTGTTTGGCGCGAATCATTCTACTCGTAAGAAAGTCAACTACGCATAAGTTTTCTACTCGTAACTTTTCTAAGCACTTTGGGTGAAAAAGATCAACATTTTTGGGTTATTCGAGTGCTTTTAAGGATATCTGTGCAAGAGAAATTGGTTGAATCACTGGAAATTTTTTACGAGTAAGTCAAAACCCTAGTTCTACTCGTAAGAAAGTCAACTACTCATAAGGTTCTACTCAGAACTTTTGGTGAAGAATCTTGAGCTATAACGGTGACTCGATGCTTCCTCACTTGGATAAGTGTGTGGAACACTTGACTTTGGATATCTCTTACCTTTGTGATAGTGTAAAGGATTTTTGGATTCTACGCGTAAGCCATTCCTACGCCAGAAGTCATTCCTACGCGTAAGCTATTCCTACGCGTAAGCACTCTTGCTACGCGTAAGTTGGGTTCTACGCATAAGAATTTCCTCGCCTAAGGAATCCTACGCCTAAGCTTCCTCGCATAAGATCCTACTCAGTAACTACATCCTACTCATAACTACATCCTACTCAGTAACCATATCCTACTCAGAACCCTATCCTACTCAGAACTTCTTTGGTCTACGCCTAAGCTCTTTCTACTCATAAGGTTTAAAAAAAAAAAAAAAAAAAAAAAAAGAGTTTTTGGCGGAAAACTTGAGTAAAATTTAAATTTTGAGGAGACTAAACGTTCAATTTTACGAGATTCAAATTTTGGTTTAATCAGAAAATTTTGGTCAAAATTCAAATTTTGGGCCTAAATTCAAATTTTTCGGTCAAATTTTACAATCAAAATTGTCATAACTCAAATTTTTCATACACCCTTAGAATTGATTTTTATAGTGAATTTCAAATTTTGGGCTAAAATTTTTAAGAACCGAGTTTATGAGCACGACTTTCGAAATCACCTCAACCGAGCTTAATCTTCATCAACCACAACTCCTTTATCGTTGAATCGATCCTACATCAACTTTATCGATCATACCTTCATCAATGGCAACTCAACAAGACATTCATGCGGCGGGTCGAAAACCGACCTCCTATGTTGGCAAAAGGTGGTTATCTTCAATGGACAAGTCGAATGCTCCGCTATATCAAGACCAAACCTAATGGGAAACTTATGATTAAATCCATTCGGGATGGACCCTTCAAGCCTCGACAAGTCCATGTCCTTGAAATGCAGATGCAACACCTCCCATCCCACCATCCTCTCATCTTCAAACCGAATCGAAATACATCAAGAGGATCGAAACAAGTCGATCTGAGATGACATGGCAATTCATATTATCCAACCGGGTTTACCAATAGACATCTTTGTGCGGTGAGCAGCCAGTGGCCGCTTTCGATATGTGGGAACGTGTTAGACGGCTATGTTTTGGAGCAAAATTGGTAAACAAGATATGGAGAACAAGTCGCTAACCGAATGGGAGAAGTTTACATCTACACCGTGAGAATCCATTGAATCCTACTATGGAAGGTTTTGCACTTTGATGAATGAGCTAATCGAAACAAGTCGACACCCGTAACTATCGTTCAAAACATCAAGTTTCGAATAATCTACCGTAAGAATGGGGACGATATGTAACTATTGTCAACCAAACAAAAGACCTTCATCGGGTGAACTTTGATCAATCGAATGATTTTCAAAACAAAACCAAACCGAAGTGAATGAAGTCGGGAAAGAAAGATTGGCAAAGAATCATGATCCATTGGCACTTATTGCAAAGACTCAACCTTCGCTAATACACAACAACAAGCTTCATCATCTTCCACCAACAACAACTTGCAAAGAATACATTCCACAACCTCAACAACAATTCTATCCACAAGAACAACAAGTCATTCAACAACCGTATCCACAATACCAGAACAAGGAATCACCGATCCCGAAGTCGGTAAAGCGACCTTGCAATGGTATTTTCTTTATTGGATAAAGCATTTAGCGATCGCATGGGTAGTCAGCGGTTCCGTATCGTAATCAGTTGGGTCGAATGTTGGAAATCGATGGGATGAATGTTGGGAATAGAGCGATGGGTAATCGAATGGCAATGTTGCGACTCCAGTCGTTGGGAATTATGGAAATATGAATCGTGGTAATCAGACAAGTGTTATAAGCTGTCAAGGAGTGGGTCACATGGCAAGAAACCGTCCCACTAAGCCGCACAAGAAGAATGGTGATTTTCTTGAAAAGTCGCTTTGTTAGCGAGATAAGCAAGCGGGTTCCAGTTGAGTCTTGAGGAACATGACTTTTCGCTATTATGGATGATTTGGAAGACCTCGAGGAACTCAATGTGAACGCATCTACATGGCAAATCTTCGTGAGACTAAGTACGACATCGACTCGACGCACCTCCTGCCTATGACGCAAATGCGATGTCGAGGTACCAATCATTGATCCATGTTATAACAATGTCATATCGGCGTGTTTACTCATGACGAATGAGTGCATGACGCCAAGACCCACTTATGATACATACCGACAATCCGAGTTGTAGCAATACGAACTCCGAAACTCCATATGTGGATCCTAGTGGAGGCTGTGTGGCACAAAATACTGAGACTGATGAGGAAACACGTGCTTATGTTGAATCTTTAATCAATCAATGTGGCATTGAAGTTGAGAAAGTAAGAACGGTCAATCGCGAGGTTAAGGCCGCGAATAAGAAATTGACCGCTGAGCTTGAGAGTTACAAGGAGCATGCCAAAGCCTATGAATTTCATACAAACAAAATGTCCGAATTAGAAATTGGTTATCGAGATTCTGTTTTAAGAGAAAAACAATTGCAACTCAAGTATGACACACTTGATGTGAATTTGAACTTGAAAATAAAATCTTTAAACAAGGAAATTTCTGAACTAAACAACCAACTTTCTAAACAAAAGGCACTGTTTTCGATCTTGAAAAGAGAAGAAACAGTTGATTCTTGATTTTTCAAAACGAGAAGATTCTCTTCTTGATGAAATTCGGATAAAAATGAAATGATCAAGAAATTGGATAATTTGCTTCTTACAACGGGTCATTCCGCTAAATCAAACAAGATGCTTTCTAATCAAGTAAATCCGATTTTCACACTTCACATAAAATGGCTCTTGGTAACTCACCTCCTTCGTTCCTCAAGAAAGCTCGGAAAGAACGGAATGTGTTGAACAATGGACAACCTTTGCATGAACCCATAATTGTTCGTGATTCTCTTGAAACGTTGGAACTAGCCGAGGAGAGTAGATCAAAATGAAACAAAAGAATCCGGATCTTAAACCGATTGATTATAACAAATGGAACAAAATTAATGGGATTACTTTTGTTAATCAAAAGAAACGTCAAAGTTTTCCATCACACCAAGTGTTTCAAACAAAGTGTCAACACCGGTTTCAAAACCGGTTTCAAAACCGGTTGTAGTTTCCAAATCTCTTTCGAAAATCGAACAAATGTCTTCAAACAATCCTTTTAACACAACCGATACTAGAAGCATTTTAGACGATGTTAAAACTAGAATTGGGAGTCTTCAAGAGACCGTTAAAACTAAAACCACTATGACACCTAACAACCGGTTCTCTACTTTTGATATCGAACAGAGAAAGTTTTTGAAACTCAAATTGCCCTCGCCTAAATAACATCAACTCAAGGGTAATTCATGTTGAACAAGCACTTTTGAAAGAAACAATGACTTTGTCAAGGACCATAAATCCTGGTAAAGCAAGCTAATGAATGTTTTGAACACATCAAAGTTTTGGAAAATTTGAATGATTCTCTCTTCAAGATGTTATGACTACCGATATCATGTCCATTATCTTACAAACATATTCTGTTGAAGATCATGAAAGACTCGAGATGAGACCTCCAAATTGTTTCAAAATACGAAAAGCTCTTATGAAACTTGAAAAGAAAACGTGTCCTATTTTAAACAACTTGATCGAAAAACAGAGGAATGCAAGTATGACAAACCGTCAGATGAGCGTGCCTACAAGGACATGCAAGAGCAAAATGATCTTTTGAGAGCTCACCGGGATGTCTAAAAGGAAAGGTCAGGATACTAAGTTTGCAAAACCATTGACCGAGGAGAATACAAATGTTCCAAAATCGGTTTTCAAACCAAAATGTCTATTTCTCGCCTCCTCCAAAAGTCAATGAGAAAATGATTTGTCAAAAGCAGTCCTCCACGACTTTGCCTATTAAAAGAGAATTATCAAAGCTTTTGAAAACCGCTTTTGATAAATAAAAGTGATTACACATGGCACTTCTAGGAAAAGTACACGGAATGTGACCGCAAATCCAGCTTAAAGAATCATTGGTTCTAACAAAATGGTCAACAATCACTATCTAGAAGAAGCTAGGAAAAAGGCACAGACTCGAAAAGACGGAATTCTAGGTGCAACATCTAGGGTGATGAATTCTACAAGATTTCAAGGCACTGCTAGTAGTAGTAAACCATTACCTAGGAACACTCTACAAAAGACTAGGGATTGGCTTGCATCTAAGAGTAGTTGCGCAAAAGAAAATGATATGCCCTTAGAAAACAACACTAGGAATTCTAAGTCTTTTTCGAACAAGAATCAATTTCAAAAGACCGTAGTGACAAAGTTAAAGTCATTGCTTTAAACAAGAATATTGAATTTGTCTCAGCATACTACATGTAAAAATGTATCTTTCGACTAATCATGATGCATGTGCCTTACAATATCTCAAGAAAGATAATTCTCGTGCCAAGGCACAATCCACTAAGACACCAAATAGAAACAAGCCCGTTGATAAAATGTCAAACAAAAGAAACCTAATAGGTGGATCTCTTCAGACGTAGTTTTTCCAAAATGAGTCTTCCATCAGATCCGATAAGAAAACAACTCCTAGATCTTACCTTAGGTGGATTCCCACGGCAAAGTTTTCAACAAAATAGGTCTTAGATGGATTCCCACAGAAAGATTTTTGATACTTGCTCCAACACAGATAATAGTGACAATCATTCGGATAATGAAGTCAGATCCACTACAACCGTTGATAGTGATCACCCTCACCGTGAGGAAACATGTACTTCTAACACTGTTATTTGTGAAAATTCTTATTCTGTGGATGCAGGTACTTGTAAAAGTGTTGAAGATTCATATACCCCGTGTGGTAAAGAAGAATTTTATGCCAATTTCGCACGTGGAAATCCTTTTCTAGTTCCACTCTTAACTCCACTTTTACTTGGCCAAACTTAATCTTCTTTCTTCAAATCTTCTTTGTAAATATTTTCAAAAAACAAAATACAAAATTTGAAAAACCAACAAAAAAAAAATATATATATATAAAAATATAAAATTTTCAAAAATACAAAAACATTATAAAAATCAAAAATCCAAAAATATTCTTCTCACGACATGTCTCTTGTATAATCGATATTACATGACGTTTCTAGAAATGTCATTCAACAATGATACGGGCATGTATGATGCTTGAGCGAGAGTTCTTTAAATGTTTTCCAAAACATGTCGTTTCTCAAAATTTCTTCAATAATGGCTTTCGATACTTGAAGACGAAACCCGGACTTCAAATTAATGGCTTCGAACACATCGATTCAGACCAGCTTCAAAGAAAGGAAAGTGCTTAACCAAAACAATGGTTTTAAATATTTTTCAAGCACTATTCCTAAAAACAATGGCTTGTAAGTATTTCCGCTTGCAACCCGATCTTTAAAGAAAGGAAAGTGCTACGCAAAATCGATTTTCATAAATATCGAGCACTTATCCTAAAACAAATGAAGATAATTCTTCTTCATTATCTTCAAAAGATTTTTAAAATCTTCATCTTGCGTACCATTGATTCGAAATTTTCAAAAGATTTTTCAAAATCTCTCACATTTGGTACCAAGATAACTCCCTCTAAACCCTTAATTGATTCTAAATTTTACGTATGAAAAATACGCTTTCGTTAAGAGGGAGTATAAAAGAAAAATTGTTCTAAAATTCATGCTAAATCGGTTTCTCTCCAAATGCTTTTCAAAAACATATCTTTTAATCATTTTGTTTCAAAACATCATGGATATGCTATTTTGAGGGGAGAAACGTGATTAAAATGTGATCAAAAGGTTTAATGATCGTTGTTTGAATCTCAAAAGAGCTCGACTCAGTCGGAACCAATGAATTGACGAGGAATCATGTACCATCTCGAGAAACTTTCTATGACTTGACCAGGACGGGTAATAATTTCAAGCTAGTTCTCTAGTGATGTAAACGTGTCTCGAATCGGTCTAGTTCATTTAAAGTCGATCAATTCAAAAGTGCGAACTCTACCCTCACTGTGAAGATTTAAGTTAAAACAATATAAGCACATGTGAAGGGGGAGTGTTTCAGAAAATATAAAACTCTCAAGGTGTTAAAAAAATCATGTTTTATAATCATAAACACTTTGAAAGATTTTCAAGAAAAAGGTTTTCATGGCAACATAGGAATAGTCATGGAGTTATAAGGTGGCTAAGGATAGGTAATTCGTCCTATGATCCGCCAGAGCCGGAGGGATCTACCCAAGGACATCTCAAATAGTTTAGTATTAGAAGTCCTTAGGTATGATTGAAAAAAGGAGTAATGTGAGAAAGGAGAAAGAAGGGGTTGAAGAATTAAAAAGAAATGCAATGAGAAAGGGTGAAAAGAAATAGCCATCCATATTCAACCTTAGGGCAGAAACCGGGTTTAATTCATCTGCTACTAGTTGTCACTAGATGACACTGGTATTGAAGACAAAGACGTCATGGACCCAGTGACGCACTGCACTAAACCTTCTAGCCACTCAATTCCTCTTAAAAGGACTTGTTTCATTCTCACTGGGAACCCTACATAATCTATTGACCTTCTCTTAGAGTTGGTTGGTATTGAAAAGGAGACCTCTCCCTAGTCTCCGCTCAGAAAACCAAATGCACTAATTGAGTCTAGAGCCACGAGATTCATCAATAGATCTCATAGGAACACTTGACATGACATCGCTTGTTGTTCATTAATTAGGACACAAGTGATATATTATAGAGTCCCACGCAGATCTTAGCAATCGCCGAACATTTATGAGAAGTTTCACATCGGTGATCTTCATGATTGAATGGAAATTCTGCCGGGGTCAACATCAAACGACCACGACAAGTAGTCACTTTGGTAATTCCGTGGATTACGCTTAGTGTGTCTCAAACGGTCTACATCGTGGGGTGATGCTTGGTGTACCTCAATGACTCATCCGAATCAGATGTACTTGGTATATCGCGTTATCTCACTTGTGGGACTCCAGTTCAGAACGGCCTCTGTGAGAATTAGAGACGTGTTTTCACACTATGCCGTTGACACCTCGAAATTCAAACTTGTAAGTGCTTAATCCGCTTATTACTAACTTTGCTTTATGTTTTCTTCTTATGGAAGCTCCGGAGCGGATGGATCGTGCAGACTCACCACATGCTCATACCAACAACACATGAAAGTTCTCATCAAATCAAAGGCAACTCAAAGTTAAAGATGATTCTTCGTCAATGTCAAAGAATCACCAAAGTATAAAGACTCGAGAACTTCATCATTGGTAACCAAAAGACAAATAGAAGTGTGAGCATGGTGGAGAAAGGTGTGGAGACACCTAACCAACAAAGTTGACAACGGCAGACAACCACATTAACTGATCACAAAGCATGAAGGAACAAAGAATTAAGACTATTCTATATCTACTCACAAAGTTCAAGCTCAAAAAGATTAAAGACCTATTCAAGTGGAGCATCTTTTGAATGACCACCCCTTAGGGGGAGATTGTTAGCCTTGATTATTTTTATTAGAAGTGATGGTCATTCACGATTAGGAACTTTGTAATGTGTGTTAGATATCGTGATAGAATAGTCAACGGGCTCGTGGATTGGGCTAAGCTAATTGGGCATAAGTTATGTTAAGCTAGCCTTGTCTAGTTCGTGAAACCCAAGCCCAATCCAAGTCCATCTCAAGGCCCATGGCCAAGCCTTAGGGCATCATCTCTCTTACCTATATATACCCCTCAAGTATGTCATTTGAGGGGTGTGCTTGAGTGTGTGTGTGTGTGTGTTTTCCTTTGAAGCAATATACAACTTATTGTTTTCATCTTTCTTCTCTCTACCTCTCTAAACATACACGAATATACATCAAGTCACCAAGTTCTTCATCTTAATCTCTCTTGTTTAACGTGTTCTTGTTGTGTGGTAAACGTGGTATTCGTTGTGGTAAAGGAAGGTATACGTGATAAAGGGGCATAACAATTTAGCATAGCATACGAAAGTTCTTTTCATCGCTTTGTGTTAAATATAAACATGTATACCAAGCTTGATTAGTTTATTTTATATTTATAAATATGATCAAAACCTTAATTTCAATAGAGGACACATTGTTATTCAAAAGCGAAAACATCCGTCTCCAATAAGATCAAAAGTTTGTGCAAAAGTTATGACCGAAAAATGACTTTCTATTATTAATCAATGATTCTGTAAATTATTGTTTTGAATCAGTTTATGAAATCATGTTTAAATGAAAGTAGACTCAAATACCTTTAAAATGATAGGTGACGCGACTTCTAACGACTTACGGTTAAAAAGTTATGAATTTTTGAAATTGACAAAAAACTCGTCTTCTACCTCTACGGATCCCACGGATCCCTTGCTTGAGGATCCGTCGATGTAACTGAGGGATCCGCGGATCGACCTTAATTACAAAATGTACGTTTTGACCCGATTTAAAAGGTTTAGTCTTTGTAGACTTTTTAGTGAAGTTATATTACCCATTTTTACCTTTATTCAAGCTTAATTAATAAGATATCTAACAACAAAACTTCAAAGGAAAAAAAAATCACTAAAACACTTTTCATATTATGCTTATTATAAGATAGAAGCATATATCACCATTTTGTCCACAAGCAATTTAGCACGTTTTTTTTAAAAAATGTAACTAAGAAAACATACCTTTGCTATATCCCCTTTTTATGGTTTTAGAAACCATAGACGCGAAATACTTCATGATCTTCTAAGATACCCCAATCCTTTGCTATATTCCCTTTTTATGGTTTTAGAAACCATAGACGCGAAATACTTCATGATCTTCTAAGATACCCAAATCCTAGTATGAAGACTTCTCAAAGGAAAATGTTAGAATGATCTATCACTATCCAACATATGATGATTTATAAAAACATGACTTTTTGTTTTAAGAAATTCCCTTCTTTGTAGTTTTCAAACATACACGGATCGTATCAAATTTTTCAAAGTACAATATACAAAAAAAAACTTGGTAACGAAGCTCAGATGCCAATTGTGGAAAACTAGAAGGGGGGTTGAATAGTTTTACCAATTAAAACTTCCTTTTAAATATTTAGATCGACTTATGTCAATCTATTTGGTTGTTTATGTTGGACGTTGATAGATAGATATATAAACTTGTAATGAAAGATAAAGAGTAAGAAGCACATCACCACGACACAAGTATTTATAGTGGTTCGCTACAAGGACACCTTCCTTGCCTACTCCACTCCCCGAGTCACCTACTCGAGAGTTCGTAAGCACTACACCAACTCCTTATGGCGGAGAAGCCTTCACAACGCCGCTTAACCTTTTTCCCAGTACAAAGCTAAATACCGAGTTCTTTCACACCAAGGCGAACCACACCTAACACTACGTCACCTACCCTTTATACGGTGCTAGGCTAACCACCGAGTTCTTTCACACCTTAGGAGAACTAATCCTATCACAACGTCGCCTACCCTTTATTAGGTACTAGGCTAAGCACCTAGTTCCATTACTATGGAGGAACTACTACCCTTCACAACACAACACCTAATCTTAAGGAGATCTACTCCTTGTTACAACACCATCAAGGATATCACCATCCTTGTAAATAAACAACTACTTATATGTATAACGATGCACCTCATCGATTATACGACCTAAGCATTCTTCCCAAATGCTACTTGATTAGATTCATCGGCATCCTTCACTAATGCCTTTGACACAACGCTTGACACCCTTCACTAATGCCTTCGTTTTGACACCTTTAGCATTCTTCACTAATGCTTTGACACGGATGATGAGCACCTTTCACTAATGCTTTCATCTTGATACTTTCGGCATTCTTCACTAATGCCTTCAACCCAACATCTATGGAGAAAGGTAGATCTATCAACAAGAGAACCTTCGTTGTCTTGATGATGACGAAGCATGGCAACTCATGGACTTGAGCTTGCACGTCTTCAAGATGTGGTGATCTTTCCTTTAAGAGGAACCTAGAAGATCACACAAAAACAAAAGAGAAAAGCTACATAGATCTCTTGGATATGAGGTTAGAGGGTTAGAATACTTGGGGGAAGTATGTGTGTAAAAGGGATGAATAGAAAGGAAGAAATGGCTCTCTATTTATAGAGAAAATTCTCTACTGTTCCCCGGATCCCACGGATCCCTTCCACTTGGAATCCGGCTAGCACAACGCCAGGGATCCGTGGAACGCTCCTCTTTGCCCATGGGTATTTTTGGTTATGGGTTATGGGTTGATCCATGGTTTTCTTTCTAGATACAATGTATCTTAAGGATACAATGAACTTGGTTAAGTGGTATATATAAAACCATGGGTTATGGGTCAATACCATTTGCTAGTATTAAGGGTACAATGAACTTAGTCAAGTGGTATATATAAAACCATGGGTTATGGGTCAATACCATTTGCTAGTATTAAGAGTACAATGAACTTAGTCAAGTGGTATATATAAAACCATGGGTTATGGGTCAATACCATTTGCTAGTTTTTACCCATTTAGTGTATACTTGTTTTTACCCAACTACATTCAATGTATTTGGTCAATGGGTCAAATACTTAAGTTTCTACCTATTTACATTACCCAATATACTACATACTAGTTATGTGTATATTTACCCAAATATGTAAACACTAGTTGTTGTACATATGTAATACTAAATCATAAAATCACTTATACTTGTTTTAGTGTTTTATGTGAAAATGTGAATATGTTAGAAACTATTAGTTCAAACCATTTATGTATTTTATTTGTTTCGTTAATATGATTTTACGTTTGTTATCGACAAAACATTAGAAGATCGTAAAATATAAATAAACGTTTTTACGGTTTATTTGTATTAACACATTCGGTAAGGCACCTGCATACCCCAAAGTAATGCTAAGTCATTAAGGGATGAGCCGCGGCGTACCCGCCATAACGGCACGCAGATACCCTGAAGGTGTGACGACGCCAGAGATGAGCCCCCAGGTGTATTCACCAACAGGCGAAAATAATGTGCGTATGCATAACAAAAAAAGAAGAAGTATACATACAAACACATTCAAAAGTCATCTGAATATAAGGATGATCAGTATCATTCGACAACCATCAACATTTGAACATTGTTTGGGTTACATCAACTATCAACCACAAATAAAAACATCAACCACGAATATTGTTTAAGATGACATCACGGGGCATGCACGGCCCAACATAATATCAAATTACATATTGTTTCAAGATTACACACAAAAGACAACGACAAGCAAACAACCGATTACGAGCCGGAGGAACCAGCACCTGGAGTGGCCCATGTGCCTTCGAGCAAGACGTTCATCAAGTCCTCTCGGGGGAGGTAGTAAGAACTCTTTATCTTTTAAACATAAGGAAAGGATCAGACAAACATCGCATCATATGCAGCAGTAAACCCTTCGACAGCCTCCATGTCGAAGTCCTTGTGCGATGCCAGGATCTCACTTACGTGCTGCTTCGTGCGACCCTCCCTTATGCCATCCAGCCATCCGGAGTCAGTGGCAGCATTAAAAACATCCCCCAAGCTTTCATGTACTCATTGCTCTCGTGCAAACGACGAACGACCGCCGGAATCAACTCCTTCACATAATTAAAGCGCAGAATTTCCTCCTGGCCGGCTGATAAGGATTTAAAAGGTACACTTTTGAGGGGTCATTTAAGCCCTTAATCGACCACTTTTATATCGTTACTGCTTAATTTCGTTCCTTTTTACTTTTTAGGTCTCTTGAAGGCAAATTGTTGGAATGACACTTATTCGGACGAAAAAGCGTGAATATATGAAGAAAATGGCCAAGTCAAGATCAAGACACTCAAGCTGTTGGAATTGAAGGTGACGGCGTCACAGTTAGAAGGCGACGTCGTGGCAAAGTGCTCCAAATTTGTGAGGGCTCAGTAGCGAAATTGATATTTTGTACCCGAAGGAGTCAGGTTTTAAAGAGTAGGGCGTCACAACTCAGACGACCTAGATTCAGATCCCGACGACGTCAGAAGATGAAGCCGATGGCATCACAGCTATAAGGTGACGCCGTCACAAGGTTGACGTGGTCAAGACGAAACCCTAATGGCGGCTATCCGACGGCGTCACATTTAAAGAGTGACGCCGTCGCAAGTTGTAACTCTATATATAGAATTTGAATTTTCAGACTTTTAAAGAGGTAGTTTTGTGGAGTAAAACCTAATAACGATTTTTGGCTGTCTTGGGCAGTATCTTAGGGTTCTCATACCCTATTTTACAACAAGATAAGTAATTTACTTCATTGATTCAATTATGTCTTCAATTGTATGTGTGTATGCTTGCATGTTTTCCATGTCCCGTTAATTTACTTGTGTGTTTGCTTAGATCTATGAAACCTAGGTATTGAATATTGATTGGTTGTATCTTATCTTAATTGTAATTGAACTAGGATTGCGATAGGTCATTCGTTGTGTTTTTAATGCTTGAGTAATCTTTGTGAACATTAGTTTATAATCGTCTAGAGTTATTATAGGCTAAAAATCCAAAGATAACCTTAGAGTTAGTTTATGAATCCTAGAGATTTCGTAGGCAATAACCTTAAGGTAGTCTCAAAGAATTAGGGAAGAAAGCATACCCTACGACCTTAGAAGACACAACGCGTTAAGAATAAGGACGTTACAATTCAACCATCAATAGGAGATAACTAGGTAGTAATAGCATATAGGTAAACACATCTTTAATCATCATACGAGCACACATCAATTAGACATAGACTACCCCTTACCTTAGTTAATTAGAATAGATAATAGTAGAGTAATCGGTAGAAATACTAACCCCCCAAATCCAATACCCCGAGATTCGTACCTTTCAATTTTCTAAAAAAATATAAAAAAGATAAAAAATAATCTTCCTCAACCCCAACTTTAGCGTAGTAATTTCTCACTAGCATTCCTATTTTTTTTAATAGCAAATATAATATATAAAAACTAGCAAGAAGCTAGAAAGAATTACATATTACAAGCAATGACCGGGTTTTGTAACCAAGCCCCCCATGACATCTTACAGTTCTTCCATCGATTACTAAGCCAAAAAAATGATCTAGAAACAATGTTATCAAAAATATTAGACTTCCGAGGCTTCACCAAATCAAAAGTAAAGGAATTGCGGAAATTCCACAAAACTCAAAACGCCGTACAAATAACCGCATCAAAACACTACAACGATTAGGTTCACTGCCTAGGTGGTTGAAAAACTTGCTCGAAGAAAAGGAAGTTTCCTTTGACCCCGAACGCGCATTGTACGCTTATCAAGTTTTTGGCGCCGCTGCCGGGGAATAGAATAGCTAGTTAGATTTCCACCTCGTTTAGGTTCCCTTGCTTGATTCCTATCAAGTAAATTTTTTTCTCATTTTTAGCTTCCTCGTAGTCTATCCCCCTTCTTCGTGACCTTTGTTAGTAACCCCATCACTTTTCATCACTGAAGGTGATAACCACCAAACAACAACCTACCACTTGATCCAACTTTTGCCAACCAACTTCGAGCTCGTATTGTTAGTGAAATTGGAGAGCTTAAGAAGTTGAATAGGATAATTGAAAGTGCACTTGAGGAAGCCGTTAGGGAATCCACAGGCACTTTAGATAGTAATTCAACCTCAAGTGATTCAGATGATGAGTTAAAAGAAGGAGATTATAAGGTATTAGAAGTTATGGAAGGATGTAAGGAGGATGAAGAACTTAGGGAGTATTTCGATTCATACCCTAATGGGAAGGAAACCGCCTATCACTATAACGTAGTTAACTTCCCGCATCCACCTTTCGAGCCTTGCATCAGAAGTGGTGACCCTAAGAATATTAAGATACCGTGCATGATTGGATACTTGTATAGGGATCACACTTACATTGACTATAAGGCACCCATGAACATAATGTCTAGGCTCTACTATAATTGGATCATGAGCGAGAAGTTGGGACCTCTGAGGGACCCCTTTCACCCTAGGAAAGTGAGTAACTATGTTGGGAGGGCAAAAGGATTGCATGTCTTCGTAGGTAACTTCACATATAGGTGTGATTTCATGATCTTGGAGAATGTTAAGGGCATCATTGATGGGTTTTTAGGAGATGTGATACTTGGGAGACCATTTATTGAGGAATCTAAGATGGTTTATGATCAAGAGGAAGGAATAGCCAAGTTCTCAAACGGACCGAATATGTTAAGTATATAATGCCCTACAAAAATAAGAAGTTTGAGGGTATTGACGATCTAGATGTAGACAACATTCCGGCCTTTGAAGTAGATTGGGAGAACAAGGTTTACTACACCGCTTGTCTAGAGTTAGGCCCTGAGTATATTCGTGATGAGAGAAGAGTGAAGGAAATCGAATGGACCTCTAAGATAAGAGGAACGTAGGGGCACGACTTCGAGTCTAGCTACAAGACTCATAAATAAAGAAAAGCGCTTCGTGGGAGGCAACCCATGCTTAATTGTTTGTTTGTTTGTTTGTCGTACATCTTTTATTGATTGTTTATTCTCATGTTTGAATTTGTAAAAATGCTTTATTTTGTCTTTAACCTCGCCTTAATTACATATAAAGGTATTTTACAAAAGGGATAAGTGTAGGGAGGATTACACACGTTTTCAAAAAGAACGTGAACATGAGAGTTACGATTATTAAAAAGATATACATGTGTGTTTGTTAGAGTCAAATGCTTGTATCGAGTCATAATGGATGTTTTGCAGAATTTTTTCCAGATTCTAAAGATATAAATTTTCCAGAAAATCGCAGACCAATTTCATCACGATAACTGACAACAATAATAGAGCGTAAATGACTTAAAACTTTTCTCGTTTTACGTGCTACTTATAAATTTTGGAATTTCTCGGTCTTAATTTTCCGTAAAATCAGAAACATCCATTCCATAAGCATTATATCCTAGTTTAGTAGAGTCATATATAGTGTTACCGCCGATTTTAAGCGAAGGTTTCGTTTGTTTTCTTCAAGTGTGCAGGTTTTATTTATCAAGAAGAAGATACATAAGATTGGATGGAGCTTTTTACGCATACATTCTTCTTGAAGAAGGATTTAACCACTACTTCACACGGATACTACCGAGCTAATCAGGGGATTATTAGTTTCTTTTGTTTTTAATTACCTTCCATTATCATAACTTTGATACTTTCGGGGAACATTAGGGACAATGTTCAGTTTAAGTGTAGGGAGGGAAAATAAAACGAGAACTTTGAAACTATGCTTACCCTTGACTATTTGCCTTGTCCAATATCATTTGTGTAATAAACCATGAGAAATATCGGTTAGGGTAATTTTGGCACCAAATTTAATTTTTTTCATGACATGTAGGAGTGGGCCATTAGTCTTAATAAAGCGTCTCATGGATAGGAAGTTATATGACTAGCACAAAACCCTTTACTACTCAAATTCCACCCAAAATGTGAGGATCACCCTTAGATTTGTAGGAATTAAAGCATTCATCTTTAATGCTTCGAGAATGTACCGGTAGTATAATAGATTCTAGAAATTGTTTTGTGATGCATTCCGAGATCGCTAGTGAGACTACACTTGTGTAGTTAGGAATAACTAAATGATAAGAGGCATTAGGATAACCCTTGTTTGATACCCGTATTATAATTACTTCTTCCACATCGGTTGAGTAATTCCCCACACCTTTGCGTTGTACTCATCTTTAGTACACGATACCCTAGTTAACCCTCGAGCCTATCATTTTCGCGGTTCTCGTGATGTTCGGTTTTCCGAATATCAATGAAGTGCATTGTTTACAATCCACCCCAAATGTACACCCAAATCGCCTTTAGCCTACCTTGTATGCACTCACTTTTAGTGCATTATTGTTATCATACTAAACCCTTAGTTCAATTATCTAGTTGCTTGCATAAGTTGCTAAGTCGAGTCATATCCTTTGTACACAGTTTTGGGACGATTGGGACTCATGGGAAAAGTTAAATTTTATAAAGTGACTAGAAGGAACGTTAAATTCAAATTCCCTTTATTTACGTAATAATGTACTCCAAGTGTTTTGATCTTTTCAATTTGGGTTAAATTAGTGTTAGAATAATAAAAACTCAAGTGTAGGGATGTGCCTATAAATCCCTATTATTTTGATGTTATCGTAGAGGATGGTAGAGTAAAAGTGTATGAAAAAAAATCGAAAAAAGAGTGTTGAAAAAAAAATTAATAAATTAAAAAAATAAAAAATATAAAAAATGAAAAAAATGAAAAAACATACGGGCTACCATCCTACATCTATCTTTAAATTTATGTTTGTTTTTTTAAAGTTATCTAGAGTTTAGAGTGTCGAGTCTTGGCTTAGCAACTCCATTCTTCTCATGCTTGTAACATAAAGATTTTTGACTTGCCACCACTAACTCGCCTATCCCACCAAACCCTTTGTTTCCCTACCGTAAGCCTAACATTACAACCCTTTAAAAGACCTCTTAGATAATTTTTCCTAGGTGCTTACGCCAAAGCGATGGAGGTTTGATCTAGTCTCAAGCCTATGGTAATTTATGTACTAGGACCGGTTAATTAGTGTTTATCTTCCATTTCCAATTTGATATATTTCATATACACCCGAGAGATGAGAGTATCCAAACACCACTTGTGAGGTGCTAGTATGTAATTTCCGTGCTTGTTATGACTTTTGCGGGGCTTATACTTGTTGTGAATTGTTCTAAACTAATGCTTCATGACCCATAACTTATAATATAATTGGCCAAAAGCACATTTGCTTGAGGACAAGCAAATACCAAGTGTAGGGATATTTGATAAGTATTTAAAAGGTACACTTTTGAGGGGTCATTTAAGCCCTTAATCGACCACTTTTATATTCGTTCCTGCTTAATTTCGTTCCTTTTCACTTTTTAGGTCTCTTGAAGGCAAATTGTTGGAATGACACTTATTCGGACGAAAAGGCGTGAATATATGAAGAAAATGGCCAAGTCAAGATCAAGACACTCAAGCTGCTGGAATTGAAGGTGACGACGTCACAGTTAGAAGGCGACGCCGTCGCAAAGTGCTCCAAATTTGTGACGGCTCAGTAGCGAAATTGATATTTTGTACCCGACTGCGTCAGGTTTTAAAGAGTAGGGCGTCACAACTCAGACGGCCTAGATTCAGATCCCGACGACGTCAGAAGATGAAGCCGATGACATCACAGCTATAAGGTGACGTCGTCACAAGGTTGACGTGGTCAAGACGAAACCCTAATGGCGGCGATCCGACGGCGTCACATTTAAAGAGTGACGCCGTCGCAAGTTGTAACTCTATATATAGAATTCGAATTTTCAGACTTTTAAAGAGGTAGTTTTGTGGAGTAAAACCTAATAACGATTTTTGGTCGTCTTGGGCGATATCTTAGGTTCTCATACCCTATTTTACAACAAGATAAGTAATTTACTTCATTGATTCAATTATGTCTTCAATTGTATGTGTGTATGCTTGCATGTTTTCCATGTCCCGCTAATTTACTTGTGTGTTTGCTTAGATCTATGAAACCTAGGTATTAAATATTGATTGGTTGTATCTTATCTTAATTGTAATTGAACTAGGATTGCGATAGGTCATTCGTTGTGTTTTAATGCTTGAGTAATCTTTGTGAACATTAGTTTATAATCGCTCAGAGTTATTGTAGGCTAAAATCCAAAGATAACCTTAGAGTTAGTTTATGAATCCTAGAGATTTCGTAGGCAATAACCTTAAGGTAGTCTCAAAGAGTTAGGGAAGAAAGCATACCCTACGACCTTAGAAGACATAACGCGTTAAGAATAAGGACGTGACAATTCAACCATCAATAGGAGATAACTAGGGAGTAATAGCATCTAGGTAAACACATCTTTAATCATCATACAAGCACACATCAATTAGACATAGACTACCCCTTACCTTAGTTAATTAGAATAGATAATAGTAGAGTAATCGGTAGAAATACCAACCCCCCAAATCCAATACCCCGAGATTCGTACCTTTCAATTTTCTATAAAAATATAAAAAAGATAAAAAATAATCTTCCTCAACCCCAAACTTAGCGTAGTAATTTCTCACTAGCATTCCTATTCCCCTAGAGAACGATATCAATCTGAGACTTACCCTAATACTACACTACAACGATTAGGTTCACTGCCTAGGTGGTTGAAAAACTTGCTCGAAGAAAAGGAAGTTTCCTTTGACCCCGAACGCGCGTATCACCGGCAGTAATAGTTATTCGCTGAACATCATCCGTCAAGGCAGCAACATCTTTCTCCGACTCCTCTGACTCCGAAGTCTTCCGTGCCAAAGACTCTTCCAACGACTTCACCTTTTTTTCCCGCTCCCCATCCCTTGCTTTTAACTCACTAACCTCCTTCTCTAAGGCAGATAACTTAGCCCTCATCTCTTCCTCTCTCTCCACATAACCTTGATGAACCTGTTGGAGGGCCTGGTGATCCTGAGTGAGCTTCTCATTGACATGGACCTGATCACGAAGACCATTTTGGGCCTCGGCAAGCTGGGATTCAAGACCTGGACATGATGAATGAGCTTTGTAGAGGTCGGCATAGTTGTGGCTCAAGTGCTCGAACCTTCGAAAGACATTCGCTAAAGCTAAGGACCCTCGACTAAGCTCAAACCACCCCCGGTATAACGCTTGATCGTCAGATAGATCCTCCTGCTCAGCACGGACGGAGGAGGGGAGCAAGGTTTATCATCATGTCTCGACACACGGCGGCGGCGTTCAAGCTTGCGTCCAATGTCAGACCCCAACTCGGAACGAAGGGCTCGCCAGAAGCCAAGCGACCCTGATAGAAGCCACCTGAGACAAGGAGAAGAGTTAATTTACATGATCAAACGAAAGAATAAGGAAAAAGAGATGCGCTAATATATACCTCCGGTAAAAGGACTGAAGCGGCGGCGAACGGGTTCTTGAGGATTAAAGCCGAATACGCCAGCTTTGGGTCCTACCCAAGACAAAGGTTAAAAACAATTACGTAATTAAAAACAATCTAAATCAAAACAAACCATACCTTGGACAGCCACACCCTCCAGACTTGTTGTCTCTCGGTTGACCCTCGTCTCAACATTAGAAGCCTCAGCGGTGTGCACAGTTGGAATTCTCCCATCAAGTGAGTGCTCTCCTTGACCCTCAGTACCGCCGCCTCCCACACTCTCCTGCTCAAGATTCTCGGCGGTCCCCTCCGGTCCAGCAGTGTTAATCGGGGTGACAAAATGGGTCCCTTGAGAATCTCCATGGCTGGGCGACGACTCGGTAGAAGGCTCCGGTTGAGGCGAAGGCCCAGTTATTCTCCTCTTCAAAAGAGAAGATCCTCCGGTAGCGGGTCGCTTCTCCAATTGCCTTCTTTTCTTCTCTTTAGCTTCCAAAATGGCAGGGTCGGTCTTCTCTACAATCCTCTGTACCCCGCTCTTCTCAGACATTGGGTCGTTCGGACCCAGAGGCCGTGTCACATGTGGCGGTCTTTCTTCACCTTCATTCAGTGGTCGGCCACGGCCAAGACGGAGCCCTGCTCTTTTCTCAAACTCAAATACTGCGACATGGTCACAACTGCAAAAGGAAAAAATAAGACCAACCAACAAAATTAGAAAGGGGATACCAAAGGCGGCACCCTACATATTAATTAAACAAGTCGCGACGATCGCGTTACCGTTCTTCTCTATGTCTTTGAATTCCGGGCGGTAACCGGGATACCTCCAGATGGTCGTTAGTCCGACCTCAAACAAAAGTCCGGAGTGAATGGGCTGGAGTTCCACGACATGCTCCGTCAATCTCTGGACATCCGCCTCGTCATAACCGCCAGACGGAGCATTATCCGACACACTCGAATCCGGATGTCTCCAGGGCATCGCATCCAGAATAGCCCTTCGGTCAATTAGGAAGAACCTATCTTTCCAGTTCTTCAGACTCGAACAAGTTTCTTTAAAAATTCTTCCCGGAGCCCCCGACCCGTCCGACGCTCAAATGAAAACCAATGACCTTGCTTATTCAACTTATAAAAAAGACGGAACAAGTTGACTGTGGGTGGATCTCCAGACTCCGACAGTAAATCTCAAACATAGTCAGTCGATTTAGCCCGATGGGTACAAGTTGGGAAATATGCACTTTAAAATACCTAATCACTCGGAGTAAGAAGGTGGAAAACGAAACTCTAACCCCAGAAAACTTAAAGTATTGTTCGTAAAGACCAATAGCATCCTCCGGTAGGGTATCCATTGTAAAACCCTCCGGGGGGAGGCGAGGATGCAAGTCCAGGGGAACACTGTACCCAGCGACGATGCCCCCTAACTCCTCATCGGTCATGACAGAGGTAAAGATGTGCATGTCAGATTTAGGTGAAGGATCAAAGATTTGTGATTGCGAACCGGACGCCATGGGAAAGGAACTAAAGAGAAGGATAACGCGAACGAAGGACAAGTGATAGAGAAAAACGCACCTGAGCTATTCGGAAGATCTGGCAACAAAGATAGAGAGTAAAAGTAAAAAGTAAAAACAGTGAATGTGGTAAAAGTGATTTATATAGGCAAATGGGAAGGCATGCCAAACGTCCCATCATGTCAGAAGCATACGCGGATTCATCTGGGCCGTTGAAAGAGGCGCGTTATGCCACGTGGAACGATCCCACGAATCTCGGTAAAACGATTTTTAACTTATTCACCCCAATGGGCTTGGGCTTACTGTTTACCGCGCGACCCAATTGGGCGAAAGGTTCAAAAGGCTCCGAACGGATAAATTTGAAGAACGGATAACATCCGGGACGAGGCTAACGCATTGTTACATCCTTGCAGATATCCAAAAAACTTAATCTAATAAGACTGAAAGATATCTAAAAAATCATTAGCACCTCACAAAAAAATACTTCCACATTCAGCTAATTGGCATTGCTATTTTACTACATGTAACATGTAGCTCACAAGTTTTATGATAGGTAAACAAAAGTAGCAAACACTTTTAGCATATCTATCGACTACTCTTTATTCTTTACTCACTTTTTAGTTTTTATACAAAAAGTAAAAACACAACTTATTATCTTTCTTTTTTTCATTTCAAACCCAATAATATCATTTAAAATAGTAAAAAAAAACCAATTTAAAACTCAAAAGTAATCTCAATCCAACAATCAATCCATCATTCATCACCCTATTATTCCGTAGCGCAAATATTGGGACTACATATCATCATCTCCTTCAAGTCAAACCTACCAAACACACAAACACAAACACACACACTAAAAACACACACACAAACGCAAACACAAACACTTGAACAATAGCTTTCACGCAACAACTTAACTTCCTCCTCCGATTAAGCTAAAATCGGATGATCATAACGGTGACGATAACTGACGGTGACGGTGACGGTGGTGAAGAAGGATGAAGAAGAAGCTGAATTCGTTGAAGATAATATCTTCGTGTATAAAAACCGTTGGAACTAATGCTAGTACTGTTGTTCGTGCTTCTCTTGCTAATTCTGTTACTGCTCCTGATGAGCATAGAGATCAGGTTGTTTATTTTGTTAAATGATTAGTTATTTTTATTTATGTGCTCTTATAAGTTCATCTGATGTCCTTGATTTTAGTTACAAACTGATTATAGGAGTTGTTAGGTTTGTTAATAACAGTTAACCGTTGCCGAACGTTTTATTTCGCGAGTTAGAGTTGTGTGCAGTTATGAGCGTATTCGAGGAATTATAAGTTCATGTTAAATACGTTAAATTAGTTTTTATAGTTAATTAACTGATTTTGTTTGTTAATAAACTGTTTGAAATAAGTACGTTTATGTTAGTTAGTTAATTACAGTTATGTGCTTCGGTGAGCTGATTTGAGAACTTATAAGTTCGTCTGATGTCGTTGATTTTAGTTACAAACTGATTATAGGAGTTGTTAGGTTTGTTAATAACAGTTAACCGTTGCCGAACGTTTTATTTCGCGAGTTAGAGTTGTGTGCAGTTATGAGCGTATTCGAGGAATTATAAGTTCATGTTAAATACGTTAAATTAGTTTTTATAGTTAATTAACTGATTTTGTTTGTTAATAAACTGTTTGAAATAAGTACGTTTATGTTAGTTAGTTAATTACAGTTATGTGCTTCGGTGAGCTGATTTGAGAACTTATAAGTTCGTCTGATGTCGTTGATTTTAGTTACAAACTGATTTTAGGAGTTGTTAGGTTTGTTAATTACAGACTTACAGTTATGTGTTCTTAACCGTTGCCAAACGCGAGTTTTAGTAGTGTGCATTTATGAGCTGATTTGAGGAGTTATAAGTTCACGTTATATATGTTAAATTAGTTTTATAGTTATGAGTACGTTTATGTTACACATAACTATGACGCGCTAAGAGCTACGTTTGAAATAAGTACGTTTATGTTAGTTAGTTACGTGCAGTTATGAGCTGTTAGGTTTGTTAATTAGTTTTTATAGTTAATTACAGTTATGTGCTCTTAACTGTTTGAAATAAGTACGTTTATGTTAGTTAGTTAATTACAGTTAAGAGCTACGTTAGTAACGTTTTATTCGATAGTTATGTGTAATTATGAGCTGATATCGGAAGTTATAAGTTCATGTGATTTTAGTTAGATATTTGTATGTTATTTAACTGATTGATTTAAGCACGCTGAATAATTATAAACGAAACTGATTTTAGGAGTTGTTAGAGTTGTTAGGTACAGTTAAGAGCCGATTAAATGGAACATATTTTGATATTGTTAGGTTTGTTAGTTACGCTTACGTGCTCGGTGAGCGTTGCGTAGCGTTATTTTCACTAGTTATAGTTACGTGACGTTATGAGCTGATTGAGAGGTTATAAGTTCGTGTGTAAATTATTTGTTTTATGATCGGTTAAGTTACTTTTTTTTAGTTATAGTATATCTACTGTTCGAAAAATGTGATTATGTTAACAGTTATGAGGTGATTTGAGAAATTATGAGTTAATGTGTTGATGTTGATTTTACGAGTAGTTAGATTTTTGGATGTTAAATAACTGATTGCATTAAGTATGCTGGTAGGTTTAACCGAGATGTATTTTAGGAGTCGTTAGGTTTTTTAGTTACATTTATGTGCTTTGGTGAGTGGTGCCGATTATCAACATATTTGCGCGAGTTATAGTTATGTGCAGTTATGAGCTGATTTGAGAGCTTATGAGTTCATGTGGTTTTAATTAGTTTTTGTTCGAAGTTTGATTAAGAATATAGATTTTAGTATTGTCTAGGCTAGTAAATTACAGTTATTAGCAGTTTTGTGATTATTTTAATTAGGTTTTTTTAGTTATGTTAAATAAGCATGTTTATGTTTGTTAGTAACAGTTGTGAGCTGATTAAATGAAATGTATTTTAGTATTGTTAGGTTTGTTAGTTACAGTTATGTGCTCTGGTGACCGTTGCCTAAGGTTCTTTTTATTTTTTATTTATTTATTTTTTATTTTTTTATTTTATTATTATTATTATTTTTATTATTTTTATTATTATTATTATTATTATTATTATTATTATTATTATTATATTATTATTATTATTATTATTATTTTATTATTATTATTATTTTTAATATTATTATTATTATTATTTTTTTATTATTAAAAACTCATAGGATTATAAAAAATTGGTGGGGAGCCTCGAAACCAACTGAGCCCCCACACCTCTAGCAATGGCAAAACCAATCCTATTATTATTGTTATTGTTATTGTTATTGTTATTGTTATTGTTATTGTTATTGTTATTGTTATTGTTATTGTTATTGTTATTGTTATTGTTATTATTATTATTTATTTATTTATTTTTTATTATTATTATTCATCACTTTATTAGAAACTCGTGAAATTTACAAGAAGTTAGTGGGAAGCCGAGAAACTAACTGGGCTCCCACTCCTCTAGCAATAGAAAAGCTAATTATTATTATTATTATTTTTTTCATTTTAGGAGTTGTTAGGTTTTTTAGTTACAGTTATGTTAAATAGTTTCTGTTTGACATAACTATCCTGAGTAAGATTACGCGAAACTGATTTTAGGAGTTGTTATGTTTGTTAATTATGTGCTCTGGTGAGCCTTTTTTTTTTCTCACAGAGTTATAGTTATGTGAAGTTATGAGCTGATTTGAGGATTTATATGTTATATGTTATATGTTAATTAGTTTTTTTACTTATGTTAGGTAATTAACTGTTTGAATTTAGGATTGTTAGTTACAGTTATGAGTTCATGTGTTGATTTTAGTTAGATCTTTGTATGTTAATTAACTGATCGATTAAAGTATGCTAGATAAGTTTGAATGATTCATATCTTAGGAGATGTTAGATTTGCTAGGCACAGTAAAGTGCTCCGATGAGCGTTGCCGAACATGCTTTTCACGATTTATAGTTATGTGAAGTTGTGAGCTGATTTGAGTAGTTATAAGTTCATGTTATGTATGTTAATTATTAGTTTTTATATGTTAAATTAACCGTTTGAGGTAATAGTTTTTATATGTTAAATTAACCGTTTGAGGTAAGTATGCTGAATAATATTACATGAAAATGATTTTTGGAGTTGTTAGGAGCTTATTTGAGGAGTTATAAGCTCCTGTTATATATGTAAATTAACTGTTGAAGTAAGTACCCTGGGTACGAATATATGGAATAGAATTTTGTATTGTTAGGTTTGTTATTTACAGTTATTAGCAGAGCTATTTAGTTTTTTTTGCTTACATGTTGGTTAACTGTTTGAAATAAGTGTTTATGTTTCTTAACTAGAGTTATGTGCTTGGTTGGCGTTGCCGGTTAGGAACGATTTTTCTGAATTATAGTTATGGGTAATTGTGACTTCTTCAGCTGATTTGAGGACTTATAAGTTCATGTGATGTTGATTTCAGTTGGATTTTTGTATGTTAATTAACTTTTGTGACATTAGTATGCCAGATATGATTAAGCGAAACTGATTTTAGGAGTATTAGGTTTGTTGATTGCAGTTGCTAGCGATTTTGAGCTGATTTGAGGACGTAATGAGTTCATGTGATAGATGCGAATTAAGTGTATAATATAGGTATGGTGGATTAATAAGTTCATGTGATATATGTTAATTAACTGCATGATATAAGTACTCTTGATAAGAGTAAATGAAATAGATTTTGGATTGTTGAGTCACTTAATGACAGTTACTATCAGTTATGAGATGATTTGAGGACTTATAAAGCTATAAGTTTCGGTGATATTGTTTGTGCATGGTGTAATAGAATATGTATGCTGGTTAAGATTAAACGAAACAGATTTTAGCATAGTTATGTTTGTTAGATTCAGTTAGTAGCAGTTTTGAGGACTTATAAGCACACTTCGTAAGATTAAGTGAAATAAATTTAGCTGATTTGAGAGCTTACAAGTTCATTGATGTTATTCATTACTTTTATATGTTGATTAACTGTCTGGTATGTATTTGTGGTTGTATAATTAAAATAAGTATGCTGGGTAGGATTGAAGGAAACCTTTTTTGCATTGTTAGGTTTTTATTGAACATCTTGAGCTGATTTGAGAGCTTCTAAGCTCGTGATGCTGTTTTCTGCAATTGTGCATAATAGGGGAATGTAATGGGTAGTTGCCTAGGAGTTTGGACTATATGCGTTTATACTATAAAACCGGATAAGTATTATAGAAAGGTTATGGGACTTATACCATGGGTGTCAGATTCTTTTTTTAAACATTTTTAGTTGTGTCCAATTAGTTGAGTTTTGCAATAACTCATTTAGTTAATCTTATACATGTATGCTTAAGCATGCATGAAGACCTACTATCTTATATATTTAATGTAACCAGGTGATATGGGCCGGCTTCGACAGATTAGAAGTCGGTCCTGCTTCCTTCAGACACGTACTATTGCTTGGTTATCAGAATGGTTTTCAAGTAATTGATGTCGAGGATGCTTCTGATTTTACCGTGCTAGTATCAAAGCGGGGTGGCCCTGTCACTTTTTTACAGTTACTGCATATTCCTGCAAAGTCTGATGAAAATGACAAGTTCATACCGCTACATCCGTTACTCATGGTCGTTGCAGGTGATGAAGCCCCCAGGTCAGCATTGGGTCAAAATCGTACCTATCTGAGTGCACCTGGCAGGGATGGCTCTAATGTTTCTCAATCAGGAACATCTGTGGATTCTCCCACTGCTGTGAGGTTTTATTCCCTTCAATCCAACTGTTACGTGAAGGTTCTCAGGTTCAGGTCAACTGTTTTTATGGTCAGATGTAGTCCTACGATAGTGGCTGTGGGTCTTGAAAAGGAGGTAAGATGCTAACTGTTCGAGATTCTTTTGACATTTATGCCAACTTTCATGACTGATATCCACAAAGCAATTTGTACTTGCATATTAGAATTAATTACATAAAAAGGTAACCAACTTTGGTCTAATATACTTATCGGGTAACCGATTTCTTTATTTGCCCAGAAAAATACCATTAAACCATCAAAATTTCAATTTAAGGAAATCCTTGATGACGTGGCAGCTAACTTGTTTCGGGAATTTGACCATGTTGATTTTTTAGAGATGTGTCACTTTCAAGCAGTTAACATAGAAGATTTACCTTAATTCCAATATTTTGGAACTTTGGTAATTCTTTCTGGTCTTAAAAAGTTGGCCAAACAACAAGTTGACCTAAGTTGGCTATTTTTTTTTAATGTGTTTTGCCCTATGTATTATACAACACAATTTTTATTACATATTATTAATGGTTACTCAAAAATGTACTCTAGCAAGTCTTTCTTGTATTTCCATGAGATAATATTTGTTGGTTAATTTCTTATATAAACTTTTGATATCTGATAGATACACTGCATAGATGCCGTTACACTTGAGAATAAGTTCACGGTTCCCACCTATCCGGTTCCTCGATCTGGAGGACAAGGAAAGGTTGGAGTTAACTTTGGGTATGGTCCATTAGCCGTGGGTCCACGATGGTTAGCTTATGCTTCAAACAAACTAATTGTATCCAACTCGGGCCACTTAAGTCCAATGAACCTCACTCCTGGTATAAGCCCATCCACCTCGCCCAGCAATGGTTCTTTGGTGGCTCGTTATGCAATGGAATCAAGCAAGCAGTTGGCTGCTGGAATAATCACCCTCGGTGACAAAGGGTATAAAACATTCTCTAAATATTATCCTGAGATGCTTCAAGAACGTCCTATTGCATCGTCAAAGCCGGGATTGAAAGCTGGGAATGCTTCTTCAGAAGTAGATAATGCTGGAATGGTTAGTTCTTTTGACTTTGTTTGCATGCTTTAGTAATTATAGGTTGACTTAGCTATGAGACGAATAAGTAAACAAAACAAGATACTGAAAAAAGAATCGTTATTGGACCTGTTATTTAGATAAATGTGACTGGATGTGAAACTAGACCTGAAACTATAAAGGAATGGTATCAGCCCGTTTTTACATTCTATACCCATCAACCAAAACATTCTTATGATGTTTTTTTATGGGCAGCGATTAGCGAATTACAGTAATTTGTCCTATAAATTTTAGCTCAAATTACAAAACACATATGAAAAGTGCAAAGCAGCTCACGAACCTAACAGTAATCTGCAATATTGAACTTGGCGAATTTGACTGTTATATTGTTAAAAGAGAACAAAGTGGCCATTCTGCCCTTATTGAAGCTACCAGTTTTGCCCATGGGAAATTTGGTTTTAAAAGTTTTTTGCATTTCTGCAAAATCTCACCATCCTTTTTCTGTGTTTTATCAATAAATGGAGACATTCATTTCAGTTCGAGGGTCTGACTATGTTTAAAAGAGATGATGGTGCAAGGTGTTTCTGCACGGGATCTCAATAAATAAAGAGCTTATAATATTTTGAAGTCACGTGAAAATTTTCTGACCAAGGGTTAAATGTGCAATTTATAATATACCAGAAAGAGATCGGTGTAGGCCTGACACCAATTTAAAAGCTCTACAAACTTTATAAAATTTGTGTGCAAATCTACTTGTTGCGGTATCGATATTAATGAAGTTAATAGGTTATATGAATTGATCTATATAGGTTATCATACAATGTGCAGGTCATTGTGAAGGATGTCGTTTCAGAAGCTGTCATATCACAGTTTAGAGCTCATCCAAGCCCACTGTCCGCATTGTGTTTTGATCCAAGCGGGACTCTTCTGGTTACAGCCTCGATACATGGTAATAATGTCAATGTCTTCCGAATTATGCCTTGTATCCGCACCGGTTCTAGCAATCAAATCCATGATTGGAATTCCTCTCATGTGCTTCTTTACAAGTTGCACCGTGGTATAACTTCGGCTGTAAGTATACATTTAGGCTGTGTTTGTTTTTTTTTTTTTGCCTCTTAACGCGTCTGAACGGGCAAAATGTCTGAATCGGTCAGACATTTTGCCGTTCAGACCGTTTGTTTTTTTTTTCCGTTCAGACGTCTGAACGACGTCTGAACGGAAAAAATGTCTGAATCTGTCAAGACCTGAGAGGGGTGTCTTAACGCGTCTGAATGCTTCTTGTAGACACAAAATAACCAAAAAAAAAAAAAATCCCGTTCAAACATGCGTTTTTTTTCTTCGTTCAGATGCGTTCAGATTCAGACATTTACGCATCAGATTCAGATTCAGACGTGCAGTTCAGATTCAGATTCAGACCCTCTTAAAAAACAAACACCACCTTATTCCTTTTATTTTGTACAAAGGTGACATATTTGAGTTATTTATGCAGTCAAACAGGCAAAATTTTAATACAAGTATAGCTAAAACGGAAACAAGTCAACTGGGTCAAACGGGTCAAAAGTTGTCCAAAGTGTATTTAATGCTTACTTATCAATCTTTTGAAGAAACATATTTGCATTGCAATAGTATATCTGTATCCTTATTTAACACATTATTTATGCAAGTCTACCGAACCGGACCCGTGATAAAACACTGCCCGGTTTGATCTGTTATGCAACCTGCCCGTTTTCCACCTCTCTTACTTCATACTTCATTTTATTTGATTGGCAGGTTATCCAAGACATAAGCTTTAGTCTCTATTGTCAGTGGATTTCTATTGTTACATCCAAGGGTACAAGCCATGTTTTTGCTCTATCACCCTTTGGAGGTGATGCGGTGTATCGAGCCCACGGGTCCCATGGTCACTCAATTAATCCAGTTCGGTCTCTGCCATGGTGGTCTACTCCGTCATTCGTTGTAGATGAGCAACCATTTCCACCACCTCCTCCTCTTACTCTTTCTGTAGTGGGTAGGATCAAGAACAATAGTTCTTTTGTGGGAAAGACTAATATACCTTCTGGTGCTGTTGCATCTGTGTTCCACAACTCTATGACTTCCAGTAAGCAGGATGTTTCCAAAATGGTTAATTCCTTGGATCATCTGTTAGTTTATACTCCATCTGGATATGTAGTTCAATATGAACTTCAGCCACCAATTGGGATCCAGAATATTGATGCTGGTTCAAAAAATCAGCCAGTTTCATATCAACCAGGTCAAGATGATGAATTAGGAGTGATATTTCAATCTCGTCAATGGTGGCAAGTTTGCAGAAGGTTGGATTCTCCAGAAAGGGAAGAATGCATATCTACAACGTCAGTATATAACGAAGGTGAAAAGCTGGTGAAAGATGATTCATTAAAGAAAATTGATTCATTAAAGCAAAATGATAGAGTCCATTTGTTTCTGTCGAATGCTGAGGTCCAAATAAACTCGGGGAGATTACCACTATGGCAAAATACTAAGGTATACATAGAGGGTAATTTAATAGTTATACTACTTTTTTATGATTTGTTTCATAATATGTGTATACAAGCCCAGCAAGAAATTAGAAAAAAGAGAATAAAGGGAAATACTATCAGTTATATCTTTTATTTTCCTATTCAAAACTATATTATGCAAACCGTATAGAAAACTCAAAGGCCGAAACCAGATTCCGTTCCATTCCAATTCCTTTGACAAATATCATTCCTTTATATTTTGGTATTGATTCACAGTCTTTTTGGTGCAGGTACATTTTTATGTGATGAGATCTGTGAGTGTGGAAGGATTTTCAGGTGGAGAGTCTCAGATTGAGAATATTCTGTGTCATGAAGTTGACATAAGAAGAAAGGATTTGTTGCCTGTTTATGAACAATTTAATAGCATCAAATCAGGCTGGGATGACAGGTAATGGCCCTTTATTTCAACTCCATAAAGTCGTCATTGTGATGCCTGTGTGTTTTCAGTCTTGATTATATGAGCCGAAAACTGATTGTCTGGTTTCCTTTTCCCAACTGTTGGGTGACCATAGGAGAATAGTGTCTTAGATAGGTGCTTACGTCTTGCCCCTTTTAGCAATTTTTAATTTGTGTCAACAAGTGTTTCGGTCTATCATTGCTGACTAGATTTGTGGCTTTTGAGTACTATGTTCGTGAGCAATAGATGTGTCTAGACAATTAGGACCGACGTTTGGTGTCACTCTTGATCTGACTTTCTTGTTTTTTTTTCATAGAGCATATAATGTCAGAAGACATAGCGGTGCATCATCTTTGGATTTTGGTCAATCTAGAGTGAAGACCAGTGATGAATCCGTCATCTGTCTTTCGAAGCCAGAATCGGTTAGCTCCACTGAAAGCTCGGATGGAGGTATAACCGAATATAAATTATAGGATAAACGATTCTTTGTTTGCATTCTGAACTTGTCATGAAGCCTCACATGACATAAAACCGAAATTTCATGTAAATACTTCAAGTGGTGCTTAACATATACTTTAGTTTTCTCTTCTTTTTGTTAAATGGGAGTGGCAAAATGGGTGGGTTATGCGAGTTGGGAAACTGATCAAATTGGGTTCAGGATGGATTGACCCACCACCAATTTTTTGAGTTTTAGTAATGTTCAGAGTGTTAATATTATTTATTTATTTTTTGAACGGAAATTGGTTACAACTTACACCACCTATCTCACAAATTCAATCTCACATATGTCTCAAACGAGACTTGAACGCATAACCTCTACCGCTGGGCCAAGAGGCCTTTGGTAATAATATTATCATATCAGTATTATGTTCTTTTTTTTTGGGGGTTTGAAATAAGTTGGGAGAATTCTACACCTTGATTCGCTCAACCCATTTCCTGTTTGTGTATTTTTCCTAGTTTTTCTCATTTGACCTGTTTTGTTAAATCGTTTGAAATTGCTGTCTCCCCAAGCAGTCATTCACTGCATTTGTTTCATCTGAGCATCTAATAATCTCAATGGTATTTGTAATGTGCTTTACAGGGTCATCCCGAAGGACTGAGAATTTGCTTGATCTTGATCCAGTGAATGAACAATATTTTGAACAAAAAATTTCTATTAGTTCGTCGCTGCTAAACCAAAAGGTCCAAAACCCTAATGAAGCAGCGTTTTTCCCTTCTGAGCTTTACATGCCTGCTATTCCTCAAACGAATGGCAACAGTGGGAGCAGTAGAATGATGAGCACACCATTGTTAACCATTGACCATTTTGATATCAAGGACCCGCCTAACGTGTCTTCAGGTCCACAGAAAACCATAGATTATGAAGGTTGTTTTCAACACGATGGCTGCAACAAGATAACAGGAAGCACAACTGATTATGGTGAAAATGATGGAAATCATTGTGGGACGGAAACTTCAGAAAATGAAGGGGAGGAGGATGAATTGTTTGGTGCTATGTTTGACCTTTCTGAAGAAGGTAAATACACATTCTGCATTCAACCTATTACATACAGTTGTCAATTTTGACCTATTTGCTAATGAATGGGCCAATTTGGGGCGTGTTTTATCTCAAACGGGTCAAATGGTTCAGCTAACTAAAACTAGTTAAAAGGGGAACTGGCTGAAAGTTCAAAGCTGCCCATCGTTCAATTTAGTCAGGAACAATGAATATTCTTTTATGGATATACATAGTATTATTGCTTTATAAGTTATTATACCCGAATTCGTTATTATATAAAGTTCTAGAAAATTGGACAAACAAGTGCTAGTTAGTCAACCCTACAAACCTCACCCGAAACTATTACCCAACTCACCTAGTTTGCGACATTCGTATAACTTTTTTCTGTAGATGGGGACAATTTCAACCCATTTGGCCATTTATGTTGAGATGAGTCTACTTAGGTTGGTAACGACTTCATTTAAGTGAAATACTTAGCTAAAAAGGTCAAACGCTTACAACCTTCTAAATCTTTATTATTTTGATAAATAGTTTTTGTAATAGTATTATATGTATTAATTATTAATGAAACTAAGAAAGAATGGACAAAAAAGTGTTGGTGGCGCAAGTCATTTCACTAGACTTTGACATACCCATTTTGAACTGCTAATATTCCATCTATACTTTTTACAATTAAAACCAGATATTCTATTTATAGTATGATCTGAAGGAATTTAATCTGTTAGACTGTAGAATTCAACACAACTCAAACTGAACCATATTATGCTATACTACAGGTTGATTAGTTGCAAGATTCACATAAATTCATGGATGGCGGTATGGCGTCGGCGGTGTCAGAGCATTGTATCATTCTATGTAATAATCTCTCTTTCTCTCTCATGTATATTTGTGAATTACGGTGGGTCTGGTATTGGGTGAAAAGTAAATGAGTCATGTTTGGTTCACTACATGCACTGAACTTTCTATCTAGTTTGCTTGTTTAGATGTGGTAAGTATGAAAGTTCTCTACAAAATGTATATAGAAGTTTGTTTCTATTTTTTTATTCAAAAAGAGAAAAAGCAAATATCAATGGAAAGTGCTAGGAAATACTTTTGTTTGGAATCTTTGTCTTTGAGTATGATGATTATTACTTTACTCCGTTTATATAACAGTGACAATATGGGTTAGGCAGGTCGGTTACAGGTCAAAATGAGTAATTTTTCAGTATGTATGAATCAGGTCATTTGAGTTTTTAGTAAATAGTTGATGTATATGTAAAATTACAAAATGATGTCTAAGGTATTAGACTACTAGTAGTTGGGACATCTTTGACGCCTTTTTTAGTTCGACTCATTTGACCCATGTTGACAATCTCTTGGAGTTTTACGAATGTTGACTTTTGAGATAATTTCTTCCAATATATATGTATTTAATCTCTGATACAGCATTTTCTCTAGATTTGCGATATCATCAACATTTTTTTTCTTGGAAGTCCCCTAAATTGTCTTTTAAAAGCATCTCCAACCTCTTAAATCACTTTTACCAAGAATTTATATCGTTATCTTAATAATGTAGTCTTTTTGTTATCAAGTTAAAAACACTAATTTTTTCTAAAGAACTATCCCTTTTTAATACGATCTAATTTGACCCATTATTTAACAACAGTGATCTATCCGTTTGACTCCTTATTAAAGTACTTGATGCTAGAGCAAGGCTGGCAAGTTTTATGTTTTATTATAAAAACCGTAAATGTATTAAAACAGTAACCTGACAAATTTGCTAAAAAACAAAATGTTTTAATCAACACTACACATGATTGAAACGTTAGAATAGAATAACTGGGATCTTAGTGTACTCAAGTGCAATGACATAAACTACACAGTAGCACATCGGTGAAGCTATATTCTAAAACAGTTTTATGACTATCAATATGAAATTGTTCGCCTGGTTCTTTTTCTTCAAAATAATACATCTATATAATAAGAGAGAAAGTATAATTAGTAAAGTGAAAAAAAGACATTAGACACTCAACGTGTGAGTTGACTAACCTAATCATTAAAAGGGTTATGACCAAAAAGCTTTTAATGTGTTACAAGTATTAATTAATTTAGTTGGTGTAAAGACATTTATTACTACTACTATCTTTTTCACAAGCTTCTCTTCAATCAATGCATGTGTTCCCTTTATTTGCTTTCTCTAATAAAATCGTGTCTCCTTATCAGAAATTTTATTTTTTTTTTGAAAGGTGAACTTCATTAGACAACAGCCAACCCGAAGACCGGGAGGCAAAAACAACAAAACCGATTACACTATATCATATTTACACCAGTTAGACCAAGACAAAGAAGCAAACTTAGCTCTAGATCTAACCCAAAGGAAACCAAGGGACTTCACTTCATAATCTCATCTATCTTCACAATCACGCTTTCAAACCTGGCCTTGTTCCTCGCTCTCCAGATGACCCAGCAACTAATAAGGATGATCCCTTGGAAAACCTTTTTAGCTTTACCTTTCAACCCCACATGATCATGGGCTTCAATCAAATCCCTGAACGAAAAGGCAAAGAGACTTTGGACCCGGGTCCAATTGCAGATTTTGTTCCAAACGAGCATGGCAACCCCACAAGCTGTAAACAAGTGCTCTACCGACTCGTTATCTTCCCCACAAAGAGAGCAAATAGCCTCAATACCCAGAATATTCCTTCGTCTCAGAGCATCCGCAGTGGGGATCCTAGACATCTCCGCTTGCCAAATAAAAACATTACACTTTGCCGGGATCCATTTGCACCACTTAATAACATAGTTATTGCTATAGTCATGCTCGCCATAGAACAAGCGCCAACCGATCTAACACTAAATGCCCCGACTTGTCACCTAGCCAACACCACTTATCCTCCTACCGGACATTACCACCGACCCCAAAACACTTCTCAAGAAATCTAACTCACAACTTCTTGCTCATTCCCAGGCGCTTTATACCATCTCCAGTGTTCCACCAACCCCGAACCCACCTCACCATCAACCATACGACACATCACTCTGCACTTCTTCTCCTTTTCAAGACGAAACAGGTTCGGACAAAGATCTTTTAAGGGCGCGTTACATACCCAAGGATCCAGCCAAAAAGCAATGTTCTCCCCATCCCCAACTGACCCTTTAAAGAACCTCCTAAGGGGCAAATTAGAAATGACCGTTCTGGACAACACCTTCACGATATTATTCCACACTCCACCCAACACCTTGTTATTAAGAATAAAATCCCAGCACCTACTAGTGCTATGCAATGCCTCGATCACTTTCGTCCACAGACAGGTCTTCTCCGCTTTGAACCTCCAACCCCACTTAGAGAGAAGAGCAATATTACTGATATTAAGTTTGCATATACCAAGACCCCCACCTTTTTGGAGTAGCAACTCGGTCCCAAGAAACCCGGTGAATCTTAGACACTTCACCGATCCCCCACGAAATCTTCTCATCATACCTTCAAGGTCGTTAATGACCTTACAAGGGCCCGAGAATCGAAAAGTAGTAACATGGCAAGCTTTCAAGCACCGATTTAATCAAGGTAATTCTTCCCCAATTGAGAGACCGGGCGCCTTCCACTTGAAAGACGAGCCTCGGCGTCATATACCGGTTTCGATTCTGATTTTATTCATGTTTGCCCCCACCACCAAACCCGGATACTTGAAAGGAACCTCACTCGCCTTGCATCCCAAATGACCTAGCTTCCTCCTCTACCTCCACCAAGTTCACCCCAATCCGAACATGTTCGATTTAAAGAGATTTATTTTGAGACCGAATGGATATGGAAACACCTAAGCACTCTCACCACATTATCAATGCCGGCTTGAGACCATTCTCCAAAGACAATTGCATCATCCGCATAGAACAGATGAGTAATCGAAGGTCCTCCCCGCGGAAGATCAATCCCTCTGAATAACCCGACTTCACTTGCCTTAGACAACATACAAGACAGAGCCTCCATCACTATAATGAATAAAACCGGGGATATCGGGTCCCCTTGCCTCATCCCTTTCCTGCATTGAAATTCAAACGTTGGGCACCATTGACTAATATAGAAGACCGGTGACTCGGGACACCGTATACCCACTGACACCAACGGGAGGGAAAGCCCATTTGACTCATGATGTCAATCACAAAACCCCAATTCACGTTGTCATAGGCCTTTTCAAAATCCAACTTGAGCATAAACGCTCTAACATCAGACTTTTTACACCAAGTTAACACCTCGTTCACTATCAACGGCCCATCCAAGATGAAATTTCCACCCAAAAGGCGATTATGAATCGAAACAACGATCCCAACACCTTTTTAATCATAGCCAACACTTTGGATATAACTTTACTTATAACCCCACCAAATTAATCGGCCTATAGTGGTTAAGGTCCACCGGATCTTTCATCTTGAATAAGAGTTATAAACGAAGACCCACTTCCCACATTTATCCTACTACCATCGAAAAAGCTCACAAAGATATCCTTGAAATCGTTTTCAAAAGGTACCAAAATGCTTAATGAATCTCATGTTGAAACCATCCGGACCGGGAGCCCGGTCATCACCATAACCGAACACCGCCTCCTTGATCTCCATATCCGAGAATGGTTCCACCAACATGGTGGCATCTCCATCGAAAGCCGCTCAAACCTTGACACCTTACCGCGGTCTACTTGACTCCTCCTCATGAAACCCGCTTTTAAAAAATTATACACTTCTTTCTTAACTAAAGATGGCTTTGAGCACCATTCACCCTTAATCACCGGACTTAATGTTATTAGTAGCTCTCCTACCGTTTACAATCCCATGAAAGAATGACGAGTTCTCGCCACCATCAATGGCCCACCTAATTCTCGACTTTTGTTTTAAATCCATCGCCTTTTCACTCCCGCCTCCTTCAACACCTTTTACTCTCCACATAAATCCACTCTTCTTCCTCATTCAACTCTCTCCCCATAATCTCTTCCAACATACCTATATCACCAACGCCGTACTTTCCACCATCGACACTCTACCTCCATTTCATCCTTCCAAGTTTTAATATTTGCTCTAAGGACAGCAAATTTTTTAGATAACTTAGTATCCGGGGGTCCCTCAAAATCAAATGACGCTACTGCTTCCTTAACCACATCCTCGTACCCATCCATTTTCATCCAGGAATTAAACACCCGAAACGGCCGAGCCCCGAACCCACTCGACTTAGAAGAGAGGAACACCGGGCAATGATCCGAAAAACGGGAAGGCAGGACTCTAATGCACGCCTCTGGCCACTTATTGAAAACCCGGCGGACTGAACTCTATCTATTTTGCTCAACTTCCTTCCGTTGTCACGGATGCAAGTAAACTGACTCCCTTTCAAACCATACTCCAAGAGCCCGGTTTTATGAATAAAACCATTAAAGTTGCTGGCGCAAACATGTTTAAAAGCCGAGCCTTTGCGTTCTTCAGCGAACCTAACCGCATTAAAGTCTCCAAGGACCACCCAATACCCGTTGGCCGATCCGATCTCCCTTTCTAACAAACCCCATAACTCCTTTTTCGCCACTACCCCTTGCGGCGCGTACACATTAATAAAATTGATACAATCCCCACTCCCTTTCAACACTCCTGAGATTCTAACAAAGTTCCTGTTCTTCACCGTCAAACTAAACTCAAAAACACTAGAGTTCCACAAACAAATCAAACCCCCAGATTGCCCCACTGACCCAACATACTCCACACCATAAGAACTATTACCCCACATTTTCGAAAAATCAAACCTGGACAAATCATCCGCCTTGGACTCCTGGATCGCCAAGAAATCTATACCCAATTGACATCTCAACTCCCTAACCCAAGGCGCCTTTTCCTCTCCTCCGATACCTCTCACATTTAAAGATAACACATTCATAATTTAACTACATTAATACCTTCACCATCAATAGACTTCATAACCAGAGGCTCGCAGTCATTGAGCTCAGCTCCAACAGCTAGCCCCACCCTAATGGTGGCCTCGACCTCTCTATTCCTGCTATCAACTGCTGTCGCTCCTTCCTCCGAGCCAGGGACCTCTTTAACTTGATCATCACACACCGAAGAATGAATCCCTTGCGCCATTTGGTTGAGATCAAGATCACTCCTGGGTGAAAGCCCTTCCTGAGAACCAGTTTCATTATTAACCGGTGCTTCCTTATCCTTTGTTTTCCCATTATTAATAATCCTGATGAAACGATCTAAATCGAATGGGTCTTCAGACTCCATCCTGGATCTTTTCCTAGGCCCAATATTACCATTTGGGCTCACGCTTCTATTATTAATTTTGGGCCTTGACCGGTCCAACACGTTTGTGAAGACCTTTGCATTCACTCCTAAGATAGAGGCATTAAAGGAAAAAGTATTAGCCCCCACGCCATCTACCTCGGAATTCCCCCCGTTATTATTGCTCATCCCATGCATGGGTACATTCCCATGCAGGCTCGTCTCTTCCTCTACCACATTAATTGGAGATTCACCACCGCCAACCGCCTGAGCATCTTCACCTCTGACTTGATCATAGCTATTCATCGGACTTTGGCTTGCCGGCGACACCTCCACTATTCCTACACATTCCGGGTCCCAATCACCATTTTCTTCCTCCACCCAAACTTTGAACTGACGGGTTTTCCACTTCAGAACTACCGAGTCACAGATACGCACTCCGTCCCCAACGAGAATTCCAACACGGTTGTTGAAAATCACTATCATCGAGCTCACTTGTGCCTTGTGAACCACCTTCCCAAAGCAGTGCCACATTGTCAAACACACTATTCTCCGCTAATGGTAGGCACCCGTGTATTTTAACCCAAGCATTCGCTCAGTGGGAACACGGCCTTCCCACACCTCCAAGATCGAGAACCACCTTCTCCATGCAACGTTATTCCGCCTAAGTCTATCGGCTTCCTCCACCTTCTTGAAATTAAGCATAACGGAAAGTCCTCCTAAGTAATGTATCTCGAGATTCCCAATTCCAGCCATGAAAAGAAGTTTGTCCAGCTTGATGAGCGACTCCAGGTTTATAGCTCTTCCAACCAGCGCCCTACCATATAATTCCTTGAAGGCTTGAGTCTCCTCCGGGACCATCACCACCTTGGGCTCATACGCCGACTCCACTACCTCAGCTTCCTTTTTATCCATCCTTCCTTTGTTAACTAGTGAGTCTTTATACGAACTTTTCCCCCTATGGTTAAACCTTGTATTATCAGTTGCAGAGGACCACACAGGAACCTGTTTACTTTCTTTCACCGTACGAGCTTCTCCCTTCTTCTCTTTTGATGATTCCAGGCCCGCATTCTCATCCGCAAACTTTGCAACATTAACCCGAAGTTTGTTAAGACCCATCTTTGTCCCATTCAATCTTTGTTCCATGGCTCGCACATCCCTCACATATTTAAAGGAAATGAACCCGAATCTACACCCGAACTTGTCATATTTCCTAGCAATATAAGTCCCAGCCACCTCTCCAAAACCCCCAAGGACATACTTGACATCCCATGGAGTACACCCTTTAGGAAGGTTCGAAATAAAGAACTTAGTCACCTCCGCTTCTCCCATCCCCATCTTCCTGCTATCGTTGTGTCTTCTTCTTCTGTGGGTGACCTCTTGCCATTCCTCATTTTCTTTTTCTCCCTCTCTTCCTTCACTTCCTCTTCCGACTTTTCCTCTTCCCATACAGTAGTATAGACTATTTAATAAGTTCACAACTAGACTAACACTAAAGTGTTTAGCCAACTATCATGTTCATAATTATCAGAAATTTTATGGTTCGGTTATTTTTAATAAAAATTAACGTATTACTCTATAAATGGTTAGTAAATAGCGTTGGTAGAAAACTAAGAATACTAGTTGCTTGTTTTCAAACAAATATTTTGTACAAAACGTTAAATTCTGATTGCTTCAAAACGCTTATAATAACTTGATATCATAGTTGTTAAGATCATGAACTTGATCTTAAGATATTACGATTTTATGATACTATAAAGCAATAACGATTCCGATCTTACGTAGAATCTTTGCAAGATAAGATTTTAATAGGATCCCGATCTTTATCATAGAAGTTTAAGATTTCGATCGAGTCGATCTTACTTTTATCGAATTACAAGCTAAAAAACAATAAATTTGTGTATTAAATATTATAGAATATGAAAAACAAGAGACTAATTATATTAAATACTTCATAATTATTACGATTACGATTTTGCAAAAGCAAAAAAATAAAATAAACGATTCTAAATAAGAACCCGATATTAAAAAAATTGCTCGATACTAAAGATACAGTAGCCTAACGTAAATATTTGACAAAAATCTAAACATTATTTTGATGTAATCAAGGAAATATACATATTACGGATAAAGTCAGAACTCGCGTGCAACATCATCAATACTACAAAGTACAAACGACGTGGCAAATAAAACACAAACCTCCCACGTAGGCTCGGACAACCGTTGGAACCACCCGAACCTAAAACAAAACAAAAAACAACTAATATTCCATTATAGAGCAAACACATGTACAAACACAAACATAATACGTTTGGTATCATTTACATAAGGTTACTTGTACTTGATCACCCCCATCATCTTCATCTCTCTCACCATTAAAGCTTTCTTAAAACTCACCACATTGGTACACATTTGCTAGCTTTATATATTTCATATTGTCTATTTGTATATTCTTTTTCATTACCCTTTATAAGTCCTTATATATTTGTGTCTATAGCTTTTCTTTTTTTTTTTTGGTTCATTTTGTTGTTGTTTGGGTCTTAAACTCTTGTGTTTTATATTAAAAAACTGTCTTTTGGGGGGTTTTGATCTTGATTAACCTTAGTGTTCTTGGTTAAAAATTGGGTTTGTGTTCTTGATTATAGTGTACTCATCTTCTAAGTTTGTGATCTTGATTTAAAAAAAAAAAAAAAAACAGTAATTTTTACAGGTTTTGTGTTCTTAATAAAAAATCAGCCCTTTTTTTTTGGATTTTGTGATCTTAAGGTTTTGTGTTCTTAATAAAAAAATTACATTTTTTTGTATACTTGATTAGCTTTTGTGTTACTAAGCCTACTCTTTTACTTTTTTTGATTACTTGATGATAATGATGAACAAATTATTTGTATCAGTTACAATCAATTTATTCATCATTATAAACCAAATCCATATATCATATGCAATACTAGACCCAAATGATTTTCTAGCACTCCAATCCATAAAAAAATCACTACAAGACATGCCAGGGTCAACTTTTTTTTCATCATGGGATTTCACAGGCGACCCGTGCAACTTCGCAGGGGTTTTCTGCTCCGGGGAGCGTGTCATTTCCCTAAACCTAGGTGACCCGCGGGCAGGCGCCCCTGGTCTCTCGGGGCGCCTTGATCCCGCTATAGGGAAGTTGACCAAGCTTGCCGAACTAACTGTAGTTCCCGGGCGAATAATGGGTCAACTTCCCGCGACTTTGTCTGAGTTAAAAAGCCTTCGGTTTCTAGCAATAAGTAGGAACTTTATCTCGGGTGAGATACCAGCTACACTGAGTCAGCTCAGTCAGCTGAGAACACTTGATCTTAGTTATAACCAGCTTTCGGGTAGTATTCCTTGGGGTGTTGGTAGTTTAACGGCTTTAACTAATGTCGTGTTATGTCATAACCATTTAAACGGTTCTTTACCTTATTTCGCTTCACAAGTATTAACCCGGTTGGATTTAAAGCACAACACTTTGTCCGGTTCAATCCAACCGGGTTCGTTACCTTCTTCCTTACAATACCTTTCACTTTCGTGGAACCAGTTCGAAGGACCGGTGGATTATGTCCTTCCTCAGTTAACCCGGTTGAACTACTTGGACTTGAGTTTGAACCGGTTCACCGGTCCAATCCCAAGCTGCGTGTTTAGTTTCCCTATAACCAACCTTCAGCTCGAAAGAAACATGTTCACAGGTCCAGTTCAGCCTTTTAACGAAGTTTCGATCCAGACGGTTGATCTTAGTCACAACATGTTGTATGGAGAAGTGTCTGCATTGTTTTCGACAGTTGAGAATCTTTACTTGAATAATAACAGGTTCACTGGCGCGGTTCCTACTAGTTTGATGGATCGGTTGATGGCGGGTAATGTGCAGCTGTTGTATCTGCAGCATAACTTTTTGACGGGTGTTCCGATTAATCCAATGGCAGCGATACCGCTGAGTACCTCCTTGTGTTTGCAGTATAATTGTATGGTGCCGCCGGTTCAGACGCCTTGTCCACTTGAAGCTGGTTCGCAGAAGACCCGGCCTACTTCACAGTGTATGCAATGGAAAGGGTAATATAAGATATTACTATTGTTGTTTTTATTTTGGTATCCAATTCAATTGATTTTTTTGTGTACAAAGGATGGGATTTTGGGAGTTTAGTTTTTATAAAAGGAATATTAAAGTTTTCATTGCTCCTCTTGTTCATGCTATGACTTAATTTTGGATGAGTATATTTAGAAGCGTTTAGATTTGTCAAGTTCAAAAGTTTTGGTTTAGGGCAATTTGAAATCGACTGATCCGTGTTTAGTAGTATGCCGGTAACAACTAACGGAGTCACGATCTCATGTTTTGGTATTTCGACTTACTTGATTCAGTTTACTGTCTTCAAATTAATCCATGGCTTATTTTTGTCTTTAGACTTTATTTTGGCCACTTGGTAAGATAATTTGTTTAGAAGTATCATGAAGTTAGAATATAGACAGATCCTACCCTTACTCTAAGATAAACCCGAAAGAAAAGAGACTGCTTCTAGGAAGACTTCCGACTAATGTGTGCGGAATTAGGTGTCGTTGTATTTTCCATATTTACTTACTATGTTCTACTATGGTAGTAGATAGTCTCAAGTCTTATATTTTAAACGTTTGTGATTTGTTTGTTTATTTTCCACGATTAAACTAGTTGGTCACGTGGTTGGTAAAAATTGTTTGATTATAGAAAAAGCTTAGTTCATTCAATATTTTATAGACGTCATTGCTTATTGATAAATAAAAATGTTTGATCGGTCATGTGGTTGGTAAAAATGTCTTGACTAGTCCTAGCAATCTGTGTTTAACGGTCCAGATGTGTTTATAAAAAAAAGTGGTAACTCGTACGGTTCATGCTAGTTTAACAAACCCATTAGACCCAACTTACTTCTTCAACTAAAGAAGTGATCCATGTTAGGTAAAAAAAGATTACTCATATAAGCCTATCTAGACCCATTTTGGGTCTAGATTGGCACGTCGAGTCTTGACTATAGACATTGTGCTCTAGTTATTATTGCTAATTGTCTTAATTTGATGATTGATAAATGCATATAAACTGTTATTCAACATTGTGCTTAAAGTTTGGTTTTAAAATTTGAAGACAATTGTAGTTGTACAAAAGGTAAAATGTACAAAAGAAGGACAGTATATTTTTTACTTTTCCTTCATTTCAAGCAAGGTGATGTCGTCTCTTACACAAAAGTTTTCATTATTTGATCATGAATTCTGTATGAATATGATTATTAATGTTTCAAAGCAATTGTATTGACAATGAAAAAACTTGGTTATTTTGGAAATATAATGTCGTAGAAAGATGAAAAGACGTTCAAGTGTTCGTAGTAGGTTTTCGGCATCCAAGACGGTTCCATTAAATAGATGAACAATTAGCAATGCACATTTATTTTATAGAAGTTCTTGATATGTTATATATGTAATTATAAAGTGCAAAATGACGTAAAAACTAAACACTTCTTTTCTTAGTGTCTTGAATAATAGTTTTCAAACAACACTTAAAATACAGACGCTCTTTGAATGTTAAAGGGTTCGGATTTGTCGGGCACATCTCTTAGAAAAGTGTGATTCAAGGAGTTTATTATGTGGTTATATGCACTATTTGGCAATGGAGGAACCCGTTAGTTCATGCTCCGAAAGATATAGTTATTAGTTCGGACGATATCTTTTCACAAATTCAAAACCTCTTGCTTCGTTGGACCTCGAATAGGTGTCGTAAAGATGGTGTTCCTCTTCGGGACCTTTCTGTTGCTATGTTGTACTATTTGCTTCCTTTTTAGGAAGATGTTGTGTTAATGAAGTTCTTTGCCTTTTTCAGAAAAATAAAAATAAATAAATAATCTTATGAATGTTAAAAGCTAGACGTTTATTTTAAAACGATTGTTGTCAAACACACTCGGTATGTTTGGTAGTAAACATTTGAAAGCGTTTTGAAACAACTATGGAATCAGTGTTTTGCATAAAATGCTTGTTTGAAACAAGCAACTAGTAATCTTAACTTTTTAAACGCCTAAATCAATATGCTACTTTTAAGAAGATTTACGAGCAAGCAACCAAGATTTCTACTTATTATTTATAACTATACAACTATGTTACCAAACGCTTTATCAAAACAAACAACTACTGCTTAATACCCGATCTTATTAAAATATGCAATTTGTTGCATTAAATGATTTGTTAGGCTAGTCGCAGTCGTAGTGAAAATATCGGTTGGGCACCGTTTTTTTCCTCCCTCGACCGATGTTAACATCGGCTACCACTTGATGCGACATCTACCGCAAAATCGGTTGTGTTGCAAAAAAAAGATATTGGTTCAAATTTCGACCACACATATTCCATGCAATTTTGACCGCTAGTTTGAAACAAAAACTTGACCGCTTGTCATTCAAACTAAAAATAATAATAATAATAATAATAATAATAATAATAATAATAATAATAATAATAATAATAATAATAATAAATAATTTTTTTCCACCTATAAATACCAACTTCACCTCAAACACAATTCACCACTTACCATTTCTCATCTATATTCATTTCAATCTAATTCTCATCCAAGCTCAAAATGTCAAAGAAAAATACCCCAAAGATCAAAACCGACGATCCCGACTACCACAAAATCAACTGAATATGAATTTCTCACGAAAACAACTGAGTTAACCCAAGATAACACCACAACAAACCGCCTATTCGCTTTCATCCGCAAAGTTTTGAATATTAATCACAACTAGCCCAACCAAATCAAAACCAAAACCTGCTTTTACATTAACCGTCCTTTTGTCCCACCGCAACGCCCTTACACCGACACGGCAAGAACCTAGTGGGTCGTCGTACCATCCAAACATGGACTTCATTTATCCTTCTCAACCGTATCAACCTTATTCCCCGATTCGAAGTACTAATCTTGACATGAATTTGGATGATTATATGCCGGAGTATAATACACAAAACTACCAAAGTCAAGATGCTTCGATGGGCCAAGGTTCAGGTCACGGTTTGTACCATGATTCCATTCCCGTTGAAGATTCTGATGATGAAAAAACCGCTCATCAAGAAATGTCCCCATCAAACCAAAGCACAAAAGTGTGCTTAAAGGCCAAGGAAAAGGCAAGAAGCCGAAACAAGAAAGGGAAAAGCCAAGAAGTCCGTTGAGCCATGGACAAAGACGGAAGAGGTAGGCGCTTTGTAAAGCTTGGGTTTATGTGTCTGGAAACTTGAGAGAGGAACGCCTCGAACCGCTTCAAGTTTTGGGAGTTAGTGATAGACTACTTTAAAAAGAACTGCTCAGATCGAACCGATGACTCCATCATTACCAAATGGAAGAGTAGGATTCGTAATAGGGTTGGTAATTATTGTGCTATCATGGAGAATATCAAGAATAACTATGGAAGTGGTGAGAATGATATAGATTTACACTTCAAAAGCTCTTAGAGAATAACGTATGACGACGGCCATGATTTCACTTTGGAGGAGTGTTGGAAGGTTTTAAAGGGTCATGTCGCTGAAGAACACCGAGATGCCGCTTTTCAAACGAATAGTCGGAAGAAAACAAAGGTTCTACCACTACCTCCGTTCAACCCAAACTCGTGATCCTTTTGATGTCCAAGATGTTGATGATTCACGATGGCGGATTGAGAATCGTGACCGACCTGGTCGTGACAAAGCAAGGAAGAAACCATCCTCCTCTCTCGATGATGATGAATCATCGAATCATTTGTAAAATCATTGGCCAAAACTTTCTTCAAGACCAAGAAGCCGTCAAAGGGGAGAAAGGTAAGAATAAGGAGGGTTTAAGACGCTTTGACACGGCTGAGGAAAAAGAGCTAGAGATGATAAAGAGAAACTCGAGCTCGAGCGCTATCAAACCAAGACCGACATAATCTTCTACAACACCCCAATCGACCCAACTTTGACCGGACGACAACCAAGAATCGATGAAAGTCAAGACAACAATCAAAGACGCTATTTATTTAGATTATTAGTTTAAGATTGTAATGTTTATTTTAATTTCAGATTGTAATTTTTTTTTTTTTTTTTTTCAGATTGTAATGTTTTTTTTAATTTTAATGAATTTAAATTTAATGTTTAAAATGTTTGGAAAAAAAAAAAAACAACAACAACAACAACACCTTACACCTTGCCATCGACCGCAGATCCCGATTACGTGTCGATCGCCAAAAAAAAAAGTTTAATGTAACACCGACGACTTAGGCCAACTCCCATCATAATCATGACTAAATTTTACATTTTCTTACCGTTTAATAAAGGGATAAAATAAAGAAAGAGTAGTAGCATGTGGTATTTACACTTTAGACGCAGGAGTTGGTGGCATGAGACATGTTGCAGGTTCAGTGATGTTTGTTTTGTTGTTTATTTCTTGTTTTACTACTTTTCTTTATTTATTTCTGTCACTTCATTTTTTTTAGACTATAGTTTTTAATGCTTGTTTATTTCTTTTTGTAAGTTTCTAATAAAAGTAATTCTTTATTAAAGTTGGCATATGGATGTGTCCTAAACTCATACATATAATATAAAAGTTTCCATATACATCCATTTGTGTAACTACTAAAATTCAAACAAATTATTCTACTCCTGAACTCACCAAAAAGGAACCGAAAACCTGACTAAATGAGTCTACTTCTGTACAATACCATTTATTATAGTTACTAGAGCCATTTTATTTTGCATACTCAAAAATTCTTGCATACTAAGAGATAAATCCTCACGTTTCATCTAGTTTGATCTAATGGTGGTGATTAAACCAAGATTTAATACGCTCTAAACCTAAGTCCACGTTTTTTCTTCAGATTTTTCTTTTCTTTTATCTTTCTTATTTATTTTCTCATTATTTGTATTTCTTTTAATCACTATTTTTAATTTCACTTTTCTTTTTTTTCGTTTTCGCTATTTTACACGTTTTTCCTTTTTCCGCTTTTATACGTTTTTCTGCTTTCATACGTTTCGTCCATTTTCATACGCCGTTCGCTTTCTTCGCCGCCTCTTTCTTACGCTTTTCTGCTTTCATACGTTTTCGTCCGCTTTCTTACGCCGCCTCGCTTTCTTACGCTGCTCGCTTTCACACGTTTCATCCGTTTTGTTACGTTTTCGTCCGCTATCGCCGCCTTGTTACGCCGCTCGCTTTCTTACGCCATCCGCTTTCACGCTTTCATATGTTTTCATCCGTTTTCGTCCGCTTTCATACGCCATCCGCTTTCTTACGCCGTCCGCTGCTCTGCTTTTTTCTTACTTTTCGTCCGCTTACATACGTTTTTGTCTGCTTTCTTATGTTTTCATTTGTTTTCAACGCTTCGCTTTCTTACATTTTCTTCGCTTTCACGCTTTTGTCCGCCGTCCGCTTTTCACGCTTTCGTCCGCTTTCATACGTTTCGTCCGCTTTCATCGCTTCGCCTGCTTTCGTTTTGTCCATTTCATACGTTTTCGTCCGCTTTCTTACGCCGCCTTTTTGTTATATTTTCGTCCGCTTTCCTATTGTTTCGCTTTGTTTTCTTACGCTTTTGTCCGCTTTTACGCTTTGTCCGCTTTCATACCTTTTCGCTCGTTATCTTACGATTTCGCCCATTTTAACACGCCGTCGCGCTTTATTACGTTTTGTCCGCTTTCATAGGTTTATATACGCCGTCCGTTTTTTACGTTTTCGCCTTTTTAGACGCCGTCTGCTTTCAAAGTTTTCATTTGTTTTCATACATTTTCGCTCATTTTCATCCATTTTATACGCCGTCCGCTTTGACGCTTTTTCCGCTTTTATCGCTTTTCATTCGCTTTTATACGTTTTGTCCGCTTCATCCGCTTTTGCGCTTTTATACGCTTTTCGCCTATTTTCATATGTTTTCATGCTTATTATTAAACTTTATTATATTACATGTCTAATATCAATTGTGATATTTTATTATAAAAGTTAATGTCTAATATCACTTATGATATTTCATAAACAAACAAGTATGTTTTTAACCTTTAATATCACCCGGATATTTCATCGCTTCCGTATATTTTTATATATTATCACCTATCTGCTTTCTAATATTTTATAATTTTCGCCATAAGATAGTTTTGTGTCTTTCATCGCAATTGACAAGCGATATTTTTTAAAGCAACCAATGTTATCTATCGGTTGTGACATTATACTCTTAGTAGAAATAAAAGGGATAAAGTCTCTTTGGTGAATTCTTATTTTGTTCAAAAAATGCTAATTTAATGCAAAGACTTGTTTGATTTTGAGAATATGTCAAGTCTCTATTTTCATAGTTTGCTTCCTTTTGATATTTTTAAGTGACACTTATTTATCTCATATGATATAACATCAGAAGAAAGATGAAGAGTATTACACCTTCATCGATATATGTTATCGATCATGACACTCAACTAAGAACGTGAAATATTAAATTCATACCAAATGTGATAAGAATTTAGTATTTTACCAAGTATATATGAAAGAAATGATAATAAACATCACTTATTATATTATCGCGATGATTCGCTCATTTTTCTTATTTGTGTTTTAAAACATTTAGGAAGATTTTGTGTTTTATGATAATATGAAGTATTAGAAAGGTGTTTAATCGAAAACAAAGATGTTATGAACTTTTGTTAGACTTGTGGTGAATTTTTCATTTAACGAATACATTGTGCATGACAGGGTTTATAATGCGAATTTAAAATATCTATGGTTGAATCGAAGAAACTAGCAGTTATGGTTGAAGAAAGCACATCTTTATAAACAAACCAGTAGCTCAAACACCGCGATATCACACACGATATCACGTGTGATATCACCTCACTCGTGATATCACACGATATCACGGTGATATCACATGATATCGCAAGTGATATAAATAATGATATCACACATGCTATCACCGGTAATATCACACATGATATCACGGTGATATCAACGATGTTATCACACATGATATCACGTGAAATATCACAGTGGGTGATATCACCGCGATATCACAAGTGTTTGAGCTTCCCCGTTTGTTTATAAAGACGGTGCTATCCTCAACCATACTTATTTAGTTTGTCGATTCAACCATAGATATTTTCAAATCCCGCTATAAAACCTATCGAAACAAGCACAATGTATTCATCGAATAGAAAATCCACCACAAGTCTAACAAAAGTATCATAACATCTCTTGTTTTCATTGAACAACTTTTCTAATTTTTCAAAATATCATAAAACACAAAAATCTTCCTAAATATTTTCAAAACACAACCATCACATTCTTAGTCGAGTATCACAACCGATAACACATATGATGAAGAATGTAATACTTTTCATCTTCCTTACAAGTGTTATATCACAAGAGATAAATAAGTGTCGCTATAAATATCAAAATGAAAACGGACAAAAATTATAAAATCGAATGAAAACGATGAAACGCACAAAAATGTCTCGAAACGGACATAAACGTATAAAATGTATAAAACGTGATAGAACGGATGAAAACGTATGAAACGGACGAAAACGATAAAAACAGATGAAAACGCCTAAAATGTATGAAAACGAAAACGGATGACAACGATGAAAACGTCTCGAAACGGTGAAACGATAAAACGGACGAAAATACATGAAAACGTAAAATATGCGGAAACGCCTAAAACCACGAAATACATGAAAATGAAAAAAAAAAAAAAAAAAAAAAAACATATGAAAACGTATGAAATGGATGAAATGGCCAAAATGTAAGAAAACTAAGAAAACATAAGAAAACAGACGAAACGATGAAAGCGTAAAACACGTCCGAAAACGTATGAAAATGGACGAAACGAAAGAAAACGGACGAACGTAAGAAAATGGACAAAACATATGAAACAAACGAAACGTAAGAAATGTATTTAAAACGATGAAAACGGACGTAAACGGCAAAAAAGTAAGAAATGATTTAAACGATTAAAATGGACGAAAATGATGAAAATGTCTAAAATGGACGAAAACGTAAAACGAACGAAAACGTATGAAACGGACAAAATGTCTAAAATGTAAGAAACGATATAAACGTATGAAAGCGTAAAACGGATGTAACGGATGAAAATGCATTTAAAACGATCAAATTAGACGAAAACATATGAACACGGACGAAAGCGTATAAAAACGAACTAAACGTATGAATACGTATGAAAACGTATGAAAGCGGGTGATGAGTGTCTAAATACTCATCATTTTTGTACAAAATAAACTGCAAAATCATCTCGAAACACTCGTAAACACATCAAATGATCAAAATATCACAAATCGTTGTTTTATGTGTTTTAAATGCAAAATATCAAAATCGATGAAAAACATATCAAATTTGCAAAATTGCGCTTTAGTCCCCAAGTTTCTAAAATTGTCAAAATAGTCCCTGAGCACATAATTTCAAAAGAAAAGTCACCAAAGGTCCTTTTAAAATCATAACTTGTCAAATTTAGTCCTTTGGTGAAAAATGTAAAAAGTTTTGAGAAAATTACAAATTGGTCCTTCAAGTTTGCAAATTGGCGTAATGGCCCCGAAAATTGAAAAGGGCAATTTTGGTCCTTGTAATATCAACACTTGTCAAATTCTGTCCTGAAACACCTTTGCAAAATTACAGGTTTAGTCCTTGGTTTGTTGGAATTGCAATATTAGTCCTCGTGTTTTAAGCTTACCAATTGGACCCTTTACACCTTTGGCCCAAACCAATTACCCAAATTTAACAAATTACCCTGTTCTAACCCGAATCCAACCCAACCTTTTGTTATTAAAATCCGGTCAAATGGTTCGACCCATCCTTCCTCTCCTCACGGTGTTAACCAAACCCATCATTCCATTGCCTGCAACTCCCCTGATCACACTCAATCTTCACCACCATCATCCCTACAACCCCTCCAAATGTAAGAAGCCAAGTAAACATTTAATGCCTCTAAACCTAACACTCAATCTCACTAACAGCTAAAAATGTTTTGCGCCAAAATACTTTAAATGGCCAGGATTGAATTGAGCCATCCAATGGCTCTGATTTAAGCTGGGAACTATTCAGAAAGAGGAGAGATGAAGCTTGGGATGTATAAAAAGCCAAGAGATGCAACAAGGAGAGAGCTAGTTTAGTTTTTTTTCAATGTATGTCGAATTATTAATTACCATGTCTTAAATAGTTCAATTTGTATTTTAAGTTTATGTGTATCCAATAACAGTTTAAGTGTATTTCAACTTGTTTTAAACATCAATTTTAGTTCAAGGCAAATCTCATTATAATGTGTTAATGTTGAAGTTTTAAAGTTTCAAACTCATGTGTCAAAGCTTTTAGCATTTCAAGTTAATCTCATATAAGCTTATATTAGCTCATAAAGCTTTCAATAAATTCACAACCCGCCATTCACTTTTAAACTTGGGTCAACAAAAGTCAACATGGGTGGAAATTGATACGAAAGGAAACGGGTTGATGCAGACTTGGAATTGGGTTGAATAGTAGCTATTTGGATTGGGTTTGATAGGTTAGTGGTTCATGGTTCTCATTTTGCTAGCCATTGCGGCTTGGACAATTTGTAAGTCGTTTTAAGCTCATTTCTTGCATAACTGCTTTAGTGGTTAAAAATAGTTGTAACCTGTTTTAGTAGAAGTATTTAGGTTGTATTAAGTTGATTTGATCATAAAAAAAAGAGCTGGTCCTGTGTTTGGATTTGTCTCAAGTTGCATAACAGTGTACTTAAAGGGGTGTTTGTGTTTCCTGTTATATCTGTTATAATGGTCTAATCAGTAGTAAAGTTTTAGTGGTTCATACTTGTGAAGTGTGTTTGAGCTCAATTGAATCAAAATATTGGGTCTGCAACATCACAAAGTCAAACTTGACCCTTAATCAATCTCCACTTCTCACTGTTGTAGTTTTAGGATAGCAAATCATCATTTTGTGTTTAAATATCATCAACATTGCTTGCATTAGGTTCAATACATCATATAACATTAATCTCAGTCACAAAATTTGGATTTGAAGTTCACTTAAGTCAAAATTCTCAATTTCTTGAAAAGTCGTTAAGCTAAAACTGCTTTTCACCAATAGAAGGAATTTTCATGGCTTCAGTTTTAGCCATTTTCATGAAACTTGGTACTTTAGAAACCTCATCTGGTCCAGTTACTTATTAGCATTTTAGTTGAATTTCATCAAATTTTTACAAGCTTCAAATCAGCTTCTCTTTTAGGCATACAGTGCCCTGCTCCAGGACTCAGTGAATACTGAGTTTTACTCAGTTTTTGTGCAAAGTGCACAGAGCTCATAAGAGCTCACCATAGTCTTCTTTTTGGCACACATACTCTCACCCAGGTCCTTTACAAGTTCCAATTGGTAGTTTTTTTGTTTGAGCTTATTTTGAGGCTTGTGCATGAGCTTAAACTTGCCACTCGTAACTGCTTTTAACTTAGAATTCATAGACATCAAATCTTTGCTATCTTGTGATTCTGTGGTTGTAGCTTGTTATTCTTAGTTGCATTCTAGTACTATTAGCATATTTAGACTTCTGTAATCAGTAGGTAGCTTGTTTGTTCCATTTGGCTTATTTTAGTGCTTAATAATAAGCACTTGTTTAAGCAGTTTCTGATTTCTCCAAACAAGTGCCTGTTTTTCTAATTTTCTCATATTCCTAGCATCATTTTAGACTTTTCCTGAAATTTTCAGATTTTTCCAAGTTGTTTAGCTATTTTCTTAATTTAAATTAGTTTTAATCATTTTAATTAGCTTTTAATATAAAAATTCGAAAAGGTTCAAAAAATAATTTTTCAATTTTATTAAGTTTAGATAAATATAAGAAGTGAAAAAGTAATTTTCCAGATTTTTCATAGTTTATTTGGTAATTTTAGTAATTTAATTAGTTTTAATAGTTTAAAATTCCTAGAAAATAGAAAATAATCGAAAAATACAAAATAGTTTTGAAAATTCTAGTTTGATATTTTAGACTTTTCATTTCATAATTTTATTTTTCTAGCTTTATTTCCTAATTTCTTGTAATTTAGATAATTATTAAATAGTTAAAAATAGTTTTAATTAATAATAATTAGATAATTAGTGATAAAATAGTTTTCTTTTCTAAAAGTTTCTTTTATCATTAGGATTGTAAAATATCATTTTCATATTTTTAGGGTTAATACTGCTTTAGTTTCACTTTTTTAATTTAGACGTCACGTAGATTTTAATTTCGCTTCATAAAAACATAAAACAAAACATCATTTTAAATATAGTGATAGCGTTTATTTAATATTTTTAATCTTTTAATTTTCTTTAAATTGCATTTAAGCCGCTTTTAATTTGTTGGCTTTTCCTGTAGTCATAATCATAACCAATATCCTTTTCCGCTCAAACTCCTCGATCAATCGTGACGTTTGATAAATCATCAGACACTGGCACGACATAACGACCCGGGAGACTCTATACTCCTCGGATCTTCATCAGATCCGTCTTTGAAGTCTGTTTTAAGTTTCTTCTTACGTGAAAAACTCGACGGTTCGTCAGAGACGAGAGAAAAAAACTTGAATTAAAAAAAACGTGAATTTAAAAAAAATGAATATGAAATAAAACGTGAATTCCAAAAAAAAAAAAAAAAAAAAAAAGAAAAGAAAAATGTTAATAAATAAGAAAGACAAAAAGACAAAGAAAAATGAGAAAAAAACACGAACTTGGTTTTATATTAAATCTTGGGCTTATCTCCACCATTAGATTAAACTAGATTGATGGTGGAGATTATCATAGAAGACCAAAATAAGAGTAAAGATTGAAAATTCCTCAGATTGTACAAACGTAAACTCATTAGACAATTTCAGTTCGTTAGTGAGTTTAGAAGTATAATCTGATTAAAAGAAATGCATTTAGTTCTTTTCTTTTCTGATGGTTCGAGTGCGTACCATTTTATAGAATTATGTCCTATATACAAACATCTTAGGAACGGTTAGCCGCTAGGTACATTGCAATGTTTTAAATGAGCTAAGATGCATCTTTTGATCAGCTAGCTTAAACAAGGTCGGAGAAGGAATTTTTCTCAACATGATCAAAATAAAGTAGTCACTCAAACCGATCATGATAAACATAAGCAAATTAACAACTAAGATTGACCATTGTATCTGTACTCTATAAAATTTTCTACAAAACGCATTACTGTGCAGAACACGGGTTCCTATTTTCAGCTAAAAAACTGCGTGAACCTGTTTGAAGCTGCTTTTTTGTTGGCAGATATCATTACTGCAATTGAAAGGATCATAAATAATCCAAGTGAGTTTACATTAAACGAAGGTGCAAAAAGTTACTTACATAATAGTAAGGTAATGCATTTACCAAATAACTAATTTTTTATGCATTTGACAAAGAAACTAATTTTGATCAAGATCTTTGTAAGCTGGTTAGATATTACTTAAAAGTATAAGTATCTGAATTCACCAGACTGGATCATAAAAGATCACATAGGTTAACCCAAACCGGTGACAATATGGTATGCAAGGAAGGTCATAAATCAAATTCCAAACGCCATACACATATACCATACATATACGTATGCTATAAGCCACACACAACTGGCAATATCGCAAAAAAAGTCTACAACGATATCAATTTTTACCTAGCTAGTCCGTGTCGTACAAGCAAGGACACACAACAGATTCGTCCATATGACCATATGTTCGTATTAACATACCATTATTGACTTATTGTCACATAATTTTACATATATAAAAATCAATATTACCTTGTATAAAAAGAAATTATCGTAAAAAAATTATATACAGTCATTTCTGCGGAAATAGAATAATAAATTAAAGGGTTGATGTATACTGCACAACAACAAAAAAGTCATTTCTTCAATTCCTTATTTTATTACCCGGGGGAAAGAACTTACAGATTTTGCTGAGTATTTAATCGAAATATCGTCTGCGAGGCCTACTATTGTTCACAGGAATCTGTGTTTCTCCATTACCAGGAAATTCCCACTTTGCAATATCTCCATCAAATGAGGAACTAACTAGCATAGGATAATGAGGGTGCCAACTGCAGTCTCGTACAGTTGACTTATGATGCACAAGTCTTGCAGCTTGGGCTCCAGTCACCTGCAAATGGTTAACAAAAGCTGAATGAGGGAGATGCAAAAACAAAAATAAAAAGATGGCGTTTTTACTAACTATAGGGGGGCTTATTTTGACACATTTACTTACGCATGGGTTGATTTGGACTGTTTTATCGAAAGATTTAAAATCTCCCCCGGATTCCATATCTGATGCTTACAACCTCCTGAATCGTTTTATTAACACATCTATATGAAAACTTTTCTTTCGACAAAAAAGTGCTAGTGGGTCAAACCAGCCCGAACCCTTCAACCTCCTACTTAAGGTGACCCGTCTTGACCCGACCCATAGCCGACCTACCTGTCAACTGCTATCAATCTGAATTGCTTTTATAGTGGACATTACATCTTAGAACTTCATACCAAGAATTGTAGTATTTTGAGGTTTTTTATTTTATTGTTAGGTCGCTCTTAGACACGTTAGTGTGTGTGCATGTACAAGTTCTGAATGCTTGAGAAAGAGAGACAGCATTCATGTCGACACGAAAATTACTTCAACAGCAGGGTGATGAATTATGATGAGAGAAACTTCAGTTTAAAGAGAGTGATACGTACCAAATCATAAACATAAACACAAGAATCATGAGATCCAGTATAAATGTACTTCTGGCCAGTGCTACAAAATCATAAACAAGGAATCAGTTAAGTATAGTTAAAAATATAGCAAAATCCAAGCTCCACCACACACAGAGATCAAAAGATGGCAGCATGAAGCGACAACATATAAAAAATTGGTTGAACTCCTCCCTCAATCTCTCTGAAACATGTGTAGCCCAGATAAGATCTTCCTACCTTATTTTGTCCCAAAAATTAATTAACTTGTCAACTTAGAAATTTAACGATGGTTTTAGAATAATTTCATGGGGTTAAATGCAAATTAACAGGAATCTTAGTCACACATCATCCATCCGAGTGATTATATTGGGATAAAGAAGGATTATGATTGACTTCTCCAGGACGAACGGAGAATTTTGTTCAATTTACTCCAGGCCAAATAAAATTTGGCCGAGAGTTGATGAGTCTACATGTGAGACCATGGAAAAGCTTAATTCGAGTTGACCCCAAGGATTCAGATTTTATGTTATATTGATAAAAAAAAAATGGCACCCTTCAAGAAGAAACCTAATGCAAAAAGAAGGTATCCAACTCCCTGATGCATGACAAGCCCATACTATCCCGGTATGAAAAGCAGTCCACTTTTTAATTGATATCTCCCCTCTTTATTTCAAAATTAGCATATTCTTTCACTTAAAAACTGTTTGGATCAACAGTCATCTAATGATGTCCTTGATGAACGGTAAGTTGTCCTCAAATTCCTTATAAAATGTAAAATAGACCCTTCTCACTACTGAAAATAAGAACCAGTGACAATTCTGTGATTTGGAATTGTAGTGTAACCCTTAACAGCTTAATTTGACATGACACTGCAAAATTGCTGACACACACACACGGTGCAAATTTGAACACAACCTGCTACTTGATGTGTTTGATCAATTATGCTTATATAATAAGGGCCAAGTTCATAATCATGAAGATTCCTGCTGCAAGTATATTATAACAAGATAACTGTTGCTTACCTATATTCTGGTGAAAAGTAGCAGCGTATCAGTGTACGCAACACTGAATGACCTTTATATGTTGAAACAGACTGGTCACATGGATGCTTCACATCTCGTGCCCGAAGTGGATAGTCCATCCATCTATAATCCCATTCATAGTTCCTGAACCCAGGAGTGCTGAAAACAAAGAAGATGAAGCATTAATTATGTCAGAGATAAAAGCATTTAGGATGTAATTATTTGAAGTTCAATAACCTACGTGAAGCCTAATTCTACATGACCATGATCGACCCGTCAATTAACTGTTATGATCTTGAATCCTCCATTCTACCCAAAACAAGAAAGTACGGAGTATTGAATTTCAAAAATCAAACGAGTTGAATAGATCTTGTTTGTGTATTAATCTAAGAGAGATATTATGTAGCAAAAAGTAGGAAAATTTGCATAATGGCTATGATCCTCTAATCACTGAAAGAATAAAAATTGTTCTGAAGAACCTCAAAGATAATTTAATCACAGTGATTGATATTTGCATGTACCAAATCACAAATATAAGGATGTCTACATACCGAGTGGCATTAGAGGACATTTTTCGGATGTCCCAAAGTTTGATTGTCTGATCCTTCCCGTTCGAAATGAAATAACGACCATCGTTACGGCTGTCAAGAAATGTAATCCCTTCTAGATGCCCCATCAGGATTCCAGCAGGCTTTCCTTTCGATCTAAAACAGCGTCTGTCCCAAACCTGGAAAGATCTTAATATTAATATTTCCATCCAATTGGAAGGAATTTCCAAATGCTATAATTGCTGTTATGCATAACAATAATATACCGATCAGAGAAGCCAACCAAAGTTTTAGGATTTACCTTACAGAGATTATCATCACTCCCAGAATATATCAGATGGCTGGCTTCATCAGCAAAGCACACGCTGTTTACATCTGACTGCATCAAGAAACAAAATACTGCAGTAAGTCAAACAATCGATGACAATACTCATAACAAACCAGTGAACATCCATTACAAGTTCTGGTTATGCAACTATCTAGGTTGCTGATTTATCACTTGTAAATTACATTCTTACATAAGATGATTATTTAAAACTTCGAACTTAAGTAGAGTTAAAAAGCATACAACTTGGGGTTCTATCTATCCATGACATAAAACAGTTATTCCATGCATATGAGAGACAGTCATTTCTTTCTTTCATACAACTACTATCTTATCCAAGTTTGTAATACTATAGGCCGTGTATTGAAATGTTGATACGTACATAGAAGTATTGATTCAACTTACCAAATATGTAACATTTAATAAATTTGAGAACATTTCCTGATTCTGTTCATCATAATCCATTTAGAAGCCCTCTATCCCATATAGGCATATACAGAAAGACCATACCGAAATTTCCACAAACACAGAGTCTTAATCTTAAGTGAAAAAAAAATCATGGACAAGATCTTCGGTTCTTAAGAATGTACTACGGCATACGAACAATAAAGAAAAGATGTGCACATACCACAAAAGAGTTGACTATACATGCAAGGTTTTAAATGGAAATAATAATCATAAGGGTATGTGAGAGACCAATGACCATAAAGAAAAAATTGGATCGAGTAGCAAATGGAAACATGTCAAGCGGAAATGCATGTTCACATAACTGAAAGACTATAAGTGATACGAGTCCGGTTACTGCCTTACCATATGAGTACAAGACGTCATCAAATTTACTACTAGTAGATTGGTAGAAGCTTAATATGGTGGAGAAGAATTAGTCATCTATATGCTCTCTACTTTCAAAGACGTGGTCTATTTGCATGGAATTTAGAGTGCATGCTTTCTTTTATTTAGGATTAAGTTTATGTTAGTGGGGTAGTTTTTAAACCACTAGTTAACCGTTTATTTTCACTATATATATTGTTGTAATTTCCTTTCAATGGGATAGGAATGAAGAAGAATATTAAAGTCTGGTTCCTCTCTAGTTTCTTGGAGTCTTGCCCGCTCTAAGGGCCTATCAATCCGTCTCTTTAATCTACTTCTTGGGAGATTGACCATCTCGAATCGGTCTCTTAACAATAAGCTTTCTAAACTAGCAACATGGATGCAGAAATGCAACTATTATTAAAAAATTGGTATTACCGTATGTGCTTGAATTCGAAGAGAAAGTCTGTTTGTTTCAAGATCATAAACATAAATTGAATCATCACTACTTCCAGCCACAAGTTCTTTGCCATCATTAGAAAACTTCACGGAAAAAATTCCAAATGAATATCCCCCTTCATCATCACCAGAAAAGTCCAGTCCTTCGTGGATTTCCTGCAAATTTTCACATCATCAATATCAAGTAACTGTCATGAGAACCTTTACTTGACAGAATTGAAAGTTATCGAATATCAAAGAACATGTTGCACTAGAAAGCCAAATCAAAGAGCTATACGATTATGACAACTAGATAACTAACCATTTGATACTAGATTGCATATAGAAGAAGTTAGGAAATCAAACATACAAACAAATGCATTCAGAGTTGGACATTGTTATCACTATAATTAAGGAATCGTTGAGAATAAACAAAGTAATAAGCATTGCAGAATCAGTAATAATATTATTAAAATAATAAGTTCCAGCTGTAGTTACTGTCCAGTCCCGATTGCCCATCTTTGAGTTTCCCTTCAGTCATTATTAGGATATCCCGATATGAACACTTTCCTAAACCCTTGATCTATCCATAACAAGACATGACTGGAGACCTTATATATTACAAGAAATTACCCATATACTCATACCAGCAAAACACTCACATGATAAATGTAATTCATACCGTGACATTTGCATGAGATTCTGTTGCGGCAGATCCAATATTAACAATGTTTACGATAGGAGACATAGTCGCATAAACCTGCAAGTACCAATATGAGGCGTGTATCTTAGAAAACGGAAGGAACTAATGTATAAGACATACTGATTTAATCAATCGATAAAACGTCTAAGGAAATTCTATAATCACTTGTTAGGTATTAAACCCACTGTGACAAACACGGAAACTAATAATGTTGATGTGCCCATTCCAACCATCCATTGTATTCTATTTCCATGTAGGTTATTTATTTAGCCTTTTTACTTGGAAAGTGCCTTATGTAGCCTCAAACGACACTGCAGTTAAATATTTCAATGGCAGGGGAGAATAAAACTCACCAGGGAACGTTTATCTGGTGATAGAGATGTATCAGTAACTGTCCAACGCAAGCTTTTCGCAACTATATTCTTCTGAAGTTTCCACCCCTTTTCGACATTATAAATCTTAATGTGGCTTCCCTGTTACACAAGAAAAATTTACTTGTTTACAGCAATAACCAACCACGGCTCCTAATTCAATTTAATCTTTCGTTAAATGTTATCAAAACTTCATTGAAAGGACAAAAGGTACCTGAAACGCGGCAACAAAAAGGGCACCATCGTTTGAAAACTGCGAAACATAAGCCCGGGTAGTCAATTGGTCTAAAATAGAAGGACCTTTAACAGGCAAATATTTGTTCATGAGATGACACCGATCAGCTGAAGAGAATCTCCCTCTACCAGTATAATTCCCTTCTCGGCCAGCCAACATTTTAACCGGCGAAACAGAAAACTCCTGCCTTTGTGGAAGTACACGTTTCAACTTGTCATGAGGTTCAGATCTCATCTTTGTTAACTGAGCAACTTCATGATCGAGTTCATTTTGTGACGAAGGTTGAGGACTGTCGTGATCATCTCCAACAGGAGAAGATTCACTGTCGGAAAAATCTGGGTCTATTTCCAATCTACTTAAAGCGTAACCCATATCACCTATAGCAGTGTTCCAAGCCCTAAAGTACATTTTACCACAAATACTTTGTAAATGAGTCGAGACTTAAAACGACAGATAGCATTACACCATGCTCTTTCATATCATTCCCGGATTCGGCTTGCAAACCCTGCAAACAAATATATCATACCTTAAATGGAATCTACCATTAGTTACACATTTTTATTCTCCACGTTAAGATAGTTATTCTAGATTCAAAGACGTTATGTATTGGTTAGAAAACTTACGACAAACACCTTTTGTGTTTAGTAGTTCACGAATGCTTAATGTAAGTCGGTTTTAGACTATTTGTTTATTGCTTTTTGAAATAAGCAACTCCAAACTAGTTGACTCACGTATAATCAGATAAGCTAAGCAATCCAAGAGCCCTCCTTAGTCTTTACACAGTTTAACGAGGTGTTGTTTGGGATGGGTTTTTAAAATAACCAACTTCCAACCGCTTCACTCACATTAAATAAGCTATAAGCCGAGTATATAAGCTGAAACAAACACCCCGAAGCAGACAAACTCCCTTGTTAGTGCAACGATTAATATTGCATTATAAACTGCTTATGATATAAACACGTACTAACGCTGCTTATCTTAAAGGGCAGGGGAGGACCTAAGGGGGATGTTTGCTGGCTAGCGTAAATTTTCGTTAAAAATCTCCGAAATCCTGAAAAGTAACTAGTCATCTCATCTAACACTAACAAAAATAAGCTATAGCTAAATAATAGTGTAACCAAATATCATGATTGTTAATCATAACTAACTAACTAGCCACAAAATCAGCAAATTATAACAGAAAGACCTAACTGTAACGAATTATTTAATTAATAAAAAGTATAGTAAATAATAAAATATAATGAAAATTGAGGAAATGAAACTGATTAATTAATAATTACCTGAAGATTATTAGTGAAGATGATAAAAGAATTTTTGTGTTTTGTTTGTGGATATCTGATGATGATTAATTCACACTCGCCTCACCTACCTACTAAGTTCTAACAATTTTTTTTCTTTCTTTGCTTATTTATTTATTAGTAATATAATATTTCATTTTAATACTAGTATATTTTGTGACTTTTATAATTTTCATCTAGATAGTCAATAGTCAAAAGTGTCGAATTCTTCTTTTGGGCTAAACAGGAAGGCGTTTGGTTTCACGTAATGTTTTAAAGGAATCAGAATCTTTGGAAAGAATTGTAATTTGATGAAATCAGAATTTGTTAATCTGAATGCCGTAGAATCAGAATGTGTTGTAATTGTAATTAAAAAAATCATCAACGTGTTTGGTTGACCGGACGTAATGTAATTCAATTTTTATAAACTTAAAAGTTAATATAATAATAATAATAATAATAACAATAATGATAAGTAGTAATAATAATAATATTAAAATAAATAATAATATTAGTAATAAAATAATATTAATAATAAAATAATAATAATAATAATAATAGTAGCAATAAAATAATAAAATATAATATTAATAATAATAATATAATAAAATACTTTAATAAAAATAATAATTATAATAATATAATAATTAATAAATAATAATAAATGATAATTAATAATAATAATATTAAAATAAATAATAAAATAATAATAATAATGATAATAATATAATGATATATTATTATTATTATTTATTATTATTATAATAATAATAATAATAATAATAATAATAATAATAATGTATTATTGTTATTATTTTATTATTTATTTTAATATTATTATTAATAATTATTAATTATCATTTATTATTATTATTATTATTACTATTTATTATATTATCATTATTATTATTATTTTATTTTTATTATTTTGTTATTATTATTTTATTATTATAATTATTATTATTAATATTATATTTTTATTATTATTTTTATTGTTATTATTATTTTATTTTATTATTATTATTATTATTATTTTATTATTATTATAATTATTTTAATATTATTAATTTTTTTATATTATTATTATTATTATTATTTTATTATTATTATTATTATTATTATTATTATTATTATTTATTAGTCTTATTATTATTGTTATTAAAGTAAACAAATTCAATTACGATGTAATTCAAAACTTTTCATCCAACTTCCATGTAATCTAGATTCCTCACTTGATGTAATTGTAATGACCGAATTACAATTCTGATGCAAACCAAATAAATATCAGTAATGTAATCAATTAAAATTCCTTCATCTTGCCAACCAAACGTGATTGAAATGAATTGATTACAATTCTAACAATTACAATGAACCAAACGCCCCTAACAAAGATTAGTAGTTGTTACATCCCGCGTGGTTTACCCTTATTCGCGAGATACATCCTCTTATAAAAGTTTCAACAGACACATCACTCTGTTAGTAAAAGTTAACCTATATACATCCCTACGTTAAAACAAGGACAAACGGTGCAAATTATTTCTCCGTTATCTCCTAACGAAATAGCAAATATTTACACCGTTAGTCATGTGGGTTAACTATGTTTTCACCGTTAGTCCTTTTTTAACGTTTTCGTCCATTTTTTTAACGTTTTCGCTCGTTTTTTAAGTTTTCGTCCGTTTTTTTATGTTTTCGTCACTTTTTTTTTTACGTTTTTGTCCGTTTTTTATGTTTTCGTGGTCTCGGCTTGACCCTTTGACGTGTACAACCCAAACGGACCACAACAATTTCAAGTCGACACACCCGAATAACAAATCGATTCTCAATAACAACAAAAATCCACAAATCAATACCAAAACTAAATTATTTTCGCCCAAGTAGGTCTCGGTCCAAAACGTATACCACACAAAAAAAATAACCAAATCAAATAAGCTTTGAAGCCAAGACATAAGCTTAAAAATAAGATTGAAATACAACCTATAAGCTCGTACACGAGCTTGAATCCACGGTGTACGAAAACCAAACACAAAAACATATCCAAACACGAAACCCACTTGATTTAACCCACACTGATTCACAAAAAAACGTGAATCGATGTTTTTAATAACCCTTTTTTATTCATTTTCGTTTCCACACTTATCAATAAGGAAAATAATAAGAAAGAAATGGCGGTGGAGGTGGCGGCGCGTACGGTACATGATTTACACGCGTGGAATTCAAAAACAACACCATGAGATGAGAGTGGGGTGGTTGTTGTGGTGATGGCAGCGATTTACGATGGTGATGGTAGTGGTTTGTGGTGTCGGCGGCAGGAACAAAAATGAGAGAGAGAGAGAGTTATTAGTTTTAGGCTTATGGTTAGGGTTGAAATGAGAATGAGATGAATATATACTAAGCTTAGGCCGTTTTTTGAAAAGTTTGAAAGTTTAGGGGGAGCGTTTAAAACTTACGCGCGGGGAATATACTTGAAATTTCTTCTAACTTTATACAAACGACTCTTGGGACTCATTTAGGCTAAAATAACGGACAAAAACGTAAAAAACGTAAAGAAAAAAAACAGGTGAAAACGTAAAAAAAACTGACAAAAACGTAAAAAAAAACTGACGAAAACATAAAAAAACGGACGAAAACGTTAAAAAGGGACTAACGATGCAAATATAGTTAACCCACAGGACTAATGGTGTAAATATTTTCTATCTCGTTAGGAGATAACGGAGAAATAATTTGCACCGTTTGTCCTTGTTTTAACGGAGGGATTATAGGTTAACTTTTACTAACGGAGTGATGTATCTGTTGAAACTTTTACGAGAGGGATGTATAGTGCGAATCGGGGTAAACCACAAGGATGTATTTTGGAGTTTACTCTTTTGATAAAGTGCTTAGAAATATAGATATATAGTCATAATTAGTAAGTACAATTAGTAAGTGACAACGTTAATTGCTCATAAATTTTACTAGAATTAGCATTTTAATTTGGAGCGTTAAAAAAATGAGAATGTTGGTTATTTGTTTACAAACAAGTATTTTGTGTAAAACGCTAACTGATCGTTGTTAGTTGCTATTGCTACCAAACATACCTAGGGTTTTAATTTTTATTAGGTACATATTTAAGAGTGACTAGAGAAAGAGTTTATGAATGGTTAGAGATATACCTGAGTTAAATATTTGTTTTATAAGGTAATCTGAAAAGTGAAAATCTTATTTGTACATGTGTACATGTTTTATAACTTGAAACGCTAATCTAAATATCCCTTGCCCTATATTTGTACTATCTCTGTCTCAAAATATAAGTCATGTTTTGATTTTTGAAGTCTTTTTTGTTTAACTTTAACCTTAACTATTTTCTTTTGTGTTATATAATACTTAATGCAAAATATATAAGTGATGTTTAGAAATTGGGTTTTTGATGTATTTTTATTTATATAATTTTTATTAAGTAAAAAAAAAAAAAAAAAAATACTACTTTAAAGAGGCTTATATTTTAGGATGGATGGCGTATCTGAAATGTTGGAAAGAGTTGAATTGAGTCTTTGCGTATCAAGTTTGAGTTTCTTTAGTAGAATCAAGTAGCATCATGATATGATTATTGTTTTAGGTTTCCATGTATTAAACACAACGTTGTGGTCAATATGTCTAGGTTAGTAAGTTGAAATGTCCAAATAAGGCCTAAGGGAATAAGCTGCGAAAGTTTGAGCTTGTGATCTATATCAAGATTGTCAATGTTATATTCATTTGGCTGCCTGATAAATACTTATTATCATTGCTACATTCACTTGCGTTCCTCTGTGAGAAGGTATATCGAGATTGGAATATGTAATCACGCAGAGTGGTTTAATGTAAAAGGCTTGTGACTATCGTCACTAAAATATGAAAGATCGCATGTTCAATTCATGTTTGATGCAAACAACTCTGATTTGTTCACGTCAACTTTTCTCAGCTTTACTTGTTTTTTGTTTCTATGGTGATGACTTAAACTACGTGGATACAAAATATAGTTAGCAAAAATTAATACAAATAATAAATAATTGCAGATGTTCATTTATGACTTTAAACTAATAAGACAAATTCATGGTAGTTTTTCCATGTTTCCCAAACAATTACTATACGGTAAGATATGTTGTTTATTGAATTGATCATAGTTACTCCTTTGTTTTCACTAATGAAACGCTTTAACGAGCACATAAAACAACAACAACGCTCAATCCCATTTAAATGAGGTATGAGAAAAATGAAATGTTGACAAATCATACTCATTAACCTTTACTTAACAGGTAAATTGTCAATCACTTGATTTGAACATATTACAACTTATTTAGTAAGTTTAGATATCATTGCATCACTAATAATAGAAATGGTTTATCATCATACGATACAACATTTGTCACATATAAATGTCATTCATCGCAACAAAATATGAGAAGAGTTATTTTACATACCAAACTTTTCTTACATATTAAGGGACTCATCTCCATCATCCATCTAAAAAGAAACGAATGACTAAGATTAAAATAATTTTATTATTTCACCTATTTTATAAATTTAAATATCTTTAACCGTTAATCGTTAAGTGAAAATATTTATCTCATCAAGAAGATTTAATTATCTTTCTATAGACGCAAGACTTTGATATATTTTCGAGAAAGAAAAAATTCATTTTTTCACATTTTTCATCTTTTACGTTCTTGAAATTTGCGTGAAAAAAATCGTATATAATTAAACACTAATTTGAATATCACGTGTGATATTAATGTTAAATCATATATTATATGTGATATCACATGTGATATGATATGTATATCATATGTGATTTACACTAATATCATATGTGATATTACACTAATATCACACGTGATATTACATATCATATATGATATAACACTAATATCATATATGATATAAGACTAATATCGGTGTGATATTCAAATTAGTGTTTAATCATATATGATTTTTCATGTAATTTCAAATAACGTAAAAACGAAAAAACTTTAAAAAAGTGAAAATACGATTTTTTTTTCGAAAGTATATCAAAGTGTCTATCTATAGAAGATAATTAAACTTCGTCATGATGTTATTTTTTTTCGCTTAACGATTAACGGTTTGAAAGTTATTAATATTTGAAAAAAGATGATGAAAGTGGGTTTTTTTAAATTGTTAGATTAATCTCATTCATTAGATCAAATAAAAATGGATGGTGGAGATTGATCCCTTGATATGTAAATAATCTTTTGTCCTCAAATGATCTTAAATCGTTAATGTTAATGTTAAAGTTTTACAGATTTGTATCTATGTTAGAGTAGAGTTATTTTACATATCAAACTTTTTTTTATACACTAAGGGACTCATCTCCACCATTCATCTTAAAAGAAATAAATACCGAGATTAAAAGCGTTTATTATTTCACTTATTTTTATAATTTAAATATCTTTAAACCGTTAATCGTTAAGCAAAATAATTATACTTCGCCGACGAAAGTTTAATTATTTTTCATAGACGGACACTTTGATATCTTTCGAAAAAGAAAAAAATTTTTTTCATGTTTTTCCGTCGTTTTTCGTTTTCTTGAAACCTGAATTTCGTGAAATATCATATATGATTTAACAGTAATTTGATGATCACACGTGATATTAGTGTTAAATCACATATGATATGTAATATCATATGTGATACTAGTGTTAAATCATATATGATAAATCACATATGATGTACATATCATATATGATTTAACAATTAACACTAATATCACATGTGGTATTCAAATTAGTGTTAAATCATATATGATTTTTTCATGCAAATTTCAGTAACGTAAAAAAAACGAAAAAACTTTAAAAAAAAGTGAAAAACATGAAGAAAATTTTTTTTGTAGAAAATATATCAAAGTAAAGATAATTAAAATTAAATCTTCGTAATGTGATATTTTTTTCGCGGACGATTAATGGTTTGAAAGATATTTATATTTAAAAAAAATAATGAAAGTGAGTTTTTTTAATTGTTGTGATTAATCTCATTAATTAGATCTAATAATAATGAAAGGCGGAGATTGATCATTTAGTATGTAAAGAAGTTTTTGTCCAATGATCATAAATCTTTATGTTGTAAGTAGGAGTAAGTTTTGATTAAATATTCTAATTGTTGGGCTGGCAAACCATGCAGTGCAAGCGCAGACGCACTAAACCAAGACGCAATTAGAATTAAGACGGCTAAACAGGCACTGATTAAACGAAAGCACTAAACCAAGACATCGTTATACAAATCGCTTAATGCATTCAAAACGACTAAATAAATTCCTTAAACGTAATATTTTATTTATATTAACAAAAATAAATATATTATATAAAAAAATATTTAAAACGATCGTTAATGTTCAACAATTGAGAGAAAAAAATGTCTTGTCATTGGTTTAAGTTTCGATGGGTATATGCGCCCATTTCAAAAAAAGAAATTGTAAATGTCTTAAATCTTTAAAAATGTAAGTTAATTTAAGTTTTGATTATTAAATATTCTTTCCACCTCTAAATCTATAACCAAGTAGCGCATCTAGTGTAGTGGTATCATAGTACCCTCCGGTTCGATTCCCCGGATGCGCACGTTTTTTTACTTTGTTTTTTAACTGCTTTTACTTTACCTATATCTTATTCAAGTTACTAGTATATATTTGTTGTATGAGGTTTTATTTTTCATATAGAACACGTCGACTTGACTTCATAATTAACGAAACAAGTTTAATCTTCTTTAGCTGCGATATCTGTGTTTTTCTTTATTAAGTTTATGCTTTTACTTTGTAATTTATAACACAAAATCTCATATGATATATTTTGGCTACCAACAAGTTTAATCTTCTTTAGCTGCGATACCAACATATCTGTGGGAAAAAAAATTGGTTGGTGATGGTGTTTTGATGTAAGCAATGATTTCATTAAGCATATTTACTTCATTAATAAATACTTAGTCAAACTATAATACGAGTTTACAAATGTATTATCAAGCCGTGTAAGTTTGTCTTCCTGTTTGTTTTTCTAACGATAGTCTTGTCTTTGCTCTGACCTCTTATTTATAATTCTTTAAAAAAATATTGTTACTTGACTTAAACGTATCATTAAACCATAATATATAAAATACTCTGCTTGGAGAATAAGATAAATGGATGGGGCTTAACCCATAGCAATAATGAACCAACTAAATGGGCTAAACTATAATCGCTAATAAAACGTAGTTACACTTTTTATTAACGAGTCATAAGTACCGTCGGCAGAGACTTTTTATGAAATGATTTTGTTCTGAAATAATCTCCTAAAAGCAAGTAAACGTTTGGATCATTAATTTCTGTTTTATTTCAAACAAATACCCAAAATGAAAAGGCGATTCATTTGTTTTTTAAATGTCTAAATTTGTTAAAACTTTAAATTACTAATATACCCTCCAAACATTTATTTACAATTATAGATTTGTCCTTTTATGTCATTTTACATCTTATAATTACATTTAATACCTAATTTACCAAACACTTTATTAAAAAAAATCTGAACATGAATTTATTTATCAATTTCAACTTCATATTTTATACTATAGTTCTGACAACATACAACTGACTAACTTTGGTTTTTCTAAACATCGTGTCGTGATTCTCATATTAATAACTTTAGTGATTTTACAAGTTTCTTTTCCTTTCTTTCATCCGACCAATTAAGGGATATGATGATCTATTATTGCTTTATTAAGTGCCTGATTTTATTCACCTATATGTTCATTGAACTCCTGTAACTTGTAATTTAATATGTTTATTTGCAAGATAACACGTCACTAAAGTTGTTAATTTATTGTCTCTCTTATTTTGGTAAGCAATTAGTGCTTGTTTGTTGGGTTGGTAGGGGTAGTCATCAAAGTAATTAGCGTGCCATAATTATTATCTTTGCTTTCTAAATCATAATTAGCATATTTTAATACCAACTTAGTGAAGGTTGATTCATTCTAAATTTAGATTATGTACTTTTAACGTAAAAGAGCGCAATGTTTTATTTCCGTTCACTTAAGTTGCGTTTGTTTTTCAAATAAAATCACTAAATACTTCTTAATAGACTATAAATCTGAATTGTTAAGAGCTTTTGATAATTAAAAGTGTTTATTTTTTCCCCTTGTTTAAAGGCGTTAAGACTTGGAAAGGGGTCCAGACTTAGGTGGTGTTTGTTTAAAAAAAAAAAAAAAAAAATCTTAACAACCTTTTAATAGACCAAAGCTCTGTTGGGATTTATAAACATGTTAACCATTAACACTACGAGTACGCAGCAGAAAATGGATCTAGTTTAAGCAATTACGATTAACACATTTAATAAACAAATTATGGTAAAAGGGAATAAGAAGAACTAACCCTCGTAGTCACCCACAAATGAAACAAATAGTGGTTAAAATACCACTTCTATAGTTGCTCACACAAACACGTCAAACGAATACGCCCGGAGTACTAGTTGTATCCCACGTATACCCAAACACCTAGTGTTAAAGCTCATACCGGATTAAAAACCAAAACAACCCTAAAATGCTTCTTGTCCGAGATCCGAAACGCGAAGAACCACAAACGTGTTACGTCTGACCGAGTAAAAGCGTGTGTTTTGTTGGGCTCGTCAAAACTAATAAGCTACAATATGACAAGAATGAAACTTGAAGGACTAAAGTTGACAAATAGAGAAAGCTAAAAAGAAATCAAGATACAGGGAATAAACTTATTATGTAAAATGATTTACATATATTCTATATTTATTTTTAATACATATCTCTTGTAACCTAATGTCCGAGAGTGCAACAAGATATGTAGCACTAATATGTTGTGTGTCTAGCGTTTGGTTGCTTATGTACGCGATTTGTGTAAGCCCCAAGGTCATGCTTATTGATCCCGTTATTGTTGGTGTTAGGATAACCGAACATTGATCAAGATAGTATTGATTACTGTTGGTGATTTGTAATCAAGTAGAGATGATGACCCTTGTAGCAATAACAAATATGTTTTGATGTATTCAATTATTGTTTAATGTTATTGTGATCCTAAATAAGGTCTAAACAACCTCGAGCATCAATTCTAACATGTTTTACACTTAGATAACAAACAAGCAAATATCTTTTGGCTTTTGCTAAAACTTCAAAGAACGAACTAAAGAAACCTATTAACCAACCTTGAATCAAGATCAAGTAATAGCGACTATTCTACAACCAAAACCCTAGATAAAGCTTGGTTCTAATCGGCCGAAAAGAATTCTATGTGTGTTTCTGTGAATCGTGGGTGGGGTGAGGTATGAGGTGTTTTATACTCTCTCAACCCTAGCTCATTGATAAGGCTCAAGGTTAACTTAAACCTTATCAAATACCACTCCTAATCACATCACACTTCTCCTCTCAATCCTTATCACCTCTCAATGAACCTAGATAGAATATACCCTCATGGATTCATCCATAACCGGCCATAAGGGATTAGTACAAGTAAATTGTATGTCTAGTTCACTTCATGTCCAAACGGGTCATTTTGAGCTTAACGTGAAATAGTAATAAATGTATTCTAATGTTTTAACGTGTGTGCCCTATAGGCTCCTACACACCCTTAGTCATATTTGCTTTTCCAACTCTCATATTCCAACAAGCTCTTAGTCAGTTAAAGCTTTTAGGTGTTAAGTGTGTTTGTTTTTTATTTTTCATTCAGAGGCAGACAAAGGTAAAAACATCTAAACGGACCAGACGTGAAAGTAGCATCTTAATGCCTCTAGTTGAAGTAATAAATATTCAAACGTTTTATTAGAAAAAATATATATATTATTTGATTCAGATTAAGACATTTCCGCCTCAGATTATGTGCAAATCAAATTCAGATTCAAAGTCTAATAAAAAACAAACAACACCGAAAATATGTGTAATTTTGAGTTTGTTTGTCGACAAAATTTGAATATGTAGAATTTTCCTTTATTTGTCGGCAGGATACTACTTCTACATATATCAACTTTGACATGATACTATTTCTAGAAACCAAAAAATATGTGTAATTTTGCTTTATTTGTCGACAAAGTTTGAATTCAGCTAGCTACGATCCACATAAAACGTTCGCACAATATATTAGTGCATGATACAAGCTTGAACTTGAAGTTTAGACTGCTCGTAATGGTCACACATCACACCATTTCACACTAATTTTCACGCGCTATCTCATTACTTGGGGTTGACTCACGCGTGACCAAGAGCAAAAAGAAGGAATAAAGGGGACAGTGCTCACCTTTTGACATTTGTGCCAAATGAGGTGTTTTTATTATTATTTTTATTTGGTTTGTGAGCATGTAGAAGAGTATTTTGTGAGGTATATTTGTATAAAATAATTATTTTTAATAAAATATGAGGAGAAGCGAAAGGAAAAAGAAAACTACAGTAATTAACGCTTGATTGTTTAGACTTTAGAGATAGCTAGCAAACATAAGCTTATTAACACATGGCACGATATATTAATGCATCATAATACTTAATTTTCTCACACATAACGTGCATGTGTGTGTGTATAATCCTGTGATTTTTGACTTTCATGGATACAAGTTAAGAACGTAAACGATTATAAAAATGATAAAGAGTATGAAAGGAATCGAGTTTCTAAATGGCTTAATATGGGATTTTGTTTGAGCTATGATAAATCTCATCCATCATCTACAATTCTACATAAACTAAACAAATCAAAGATCGAGAAAATAGAATAATTAGTCAAAGAAGAAAATTAATTTTGTAAGCATCGTACTTGACACCATATATTGAAACAAAAGTCATGTTTGAGTATAATTAAAAGTATCTTTGTGTTTGAAGCGTAGTTTAGGCAAGTGTAATGAGTACTTTGTAGACTATTTTTTTAGCACAAAAGTTTCTTAAGTCTGATTATTTGAGCACAAAAGTTTCTTAATTATGATTATTTTGTCTACATGATATCAAATTACTAACACGATGCATACAAAACAAGCCATTTACTTATCAGTTATCACAAATGGCACTTAAGTTTTTTTACCCTTTATTTGAGGTATTGTGGTTTATAGTCTCCGGATTTATGGACCGAGATCGGACCGAATAGAGTACCGTTTGAGTCTATTAAGACCAAAATAGTCTCGGACCGGACCGAGGACAGACTAGCCCAAATGATAGATCGGCAAGACCGGACCGAACGTGGTCGGTCCGGTCCGATAATTAGGTCGGTCGGTTCCGTTCGCCTCACCCTATTGTGGTTCATAGTCTATTTATGGATAGAGTAAATTGCAAAACTTCGTCTTGGTTCGGTCATAGAACTTTGAGTTGGAGGTTTTGTAGAACTTTGAGTTGCGAGCTTCGCTCACGCCCAAAATAAAAGGACTAAAATAACCTTGTCAAAAACTGCAAGCCAAGGATGAACACTGCAACCCAAATTTCCTTACAACGGCGGTGACTGCATTTTCAAAAAATTAGAGACGAAATTTGCAATTTTACCAAATCACATGGATGGTTTTTGCGATTTAATCATTTGGATATCAACCATTGACTCAGATTGCCAAATTTTAGTTAGGTGTTAACACAATCTCTAATGGTGAACCTTTAAAAAAATTAGAACTATGTCATCTTATGATATAAATTTATATAAGTTTTTTTTGTTATATTTTTTTCGCTGTCTATAAACTTTACAAAGCTCTATAAAGGAAAGATAAATCGAATATTGATGGTTTGCTTATATCACTCTTTGAACATTCTTTCTAGTAAGTGAGGAGAGTCCTTACATTCCTTATCCCGCTATCCCGCCTATTTATAAATTTGTATTTGTTTCATTTTATGTCATCTTAAACTTCTCATCACTATGTAAGGTTAGCTGAGCATATGGCCGAATAAAGAGGTTTATAAATGGTTCGTATTTGTTTCACCGGACCGTTTTCTACTAAGACCAAAATAGTCTTAAACTTCTGTATAGGCAGGGACCGACGAGATGTGGTCGGTCCGGGTCTATGTCCGGGTTAGCTTATAAACCATTTCATAAGTTATAGACATTTTCACTATGTCAGGTTAGCTTATAAATGGGATTTTTTTAGTTTGAGCTATGATAAATCGCATCCATCATCTACATATATTAACTAAACAAATCAAAAATCGAGAAAATAGAATAATTAGTCAAAGAAGAAAATTAATTTTGTAAGCATCGTACTTGACACCATATATTGAAACAAAAGTCATGTTTGAGTATAATTAAAAGTATCTTTGTGTTTGAAGCTTAGTTTAGGCAAGTGTAATGAGTACTTTGTAGACTATTTTTTTAGCACAAAAGTTTCTTAAGTCTGATTATTTGAGCACAAAAGTTTCTTAATTATGATTATTTTGTCTACATGATATCAAATTACTAACACACTGCATACAAAACAAGCCATTTACTTATCAATTATCACAAATGGCACGTAAGTTTTTGACCCTTTATTTGAGGTATTGTGTTTCATAGTCTATTTCTGGATAAAGTAAATTGCAAATATAGTCTCTGTGGTTTGGCCAAAATTACAGGTTTCGTTCTTAACTTTTTAAAAGTGTAGGCACTGTCTCTGTAAAAAACTTTGGGTTGTAGTTTTCGTTTATATCCAAATTAAATGACTAAAATAACCTGGTCAAAAACTGCAAGTAAAGGACGAACACTGCAACCCAAATTTCTTTACAAAGACCGTGCCTGCATTTTCAAAAGATTAAGTACAAAACCTGCAATTTGACAAAATCACATGGATGATTTTTGCGATTTAATCATTTGGATATCAACCATTGACTCGGATTGCCAAATTTTAGTGAGGTGTTATCACAATCTCTAATGGTGAACCTTTAAAAATTAGAACTATTATGCCATCTTATGATATACATTTATATACATTTCTTTGTTATAAATTTATATACGTTTCTTTGTTATAAATTTTTTTCACTGTCTATAAACTTTGTAAAGCTTTATGAATGAAAGATAAATAAAATGAATATTGATGGTTTGCTTATATTTTATTGCAATAAAAAGGTTTATAAACTTGTATTTATTTCATTTCTATGTCATTTTATACTTAAAGTCTCTATGTCAGGTTAGCTTATAAACCATTTCATAAGTTACTAGTTTGATGGGACAAATGCATGCATGATAAAGATAGTTATATGTATTTCTAGTTTAGTGAATTCGTTTCACAACACTGAATGTATATGTGTTAGTTGTAAGTGTTTGTTTGGGTTCACCCGTAACTTTCCGTAGCTTTCATGACATCATTATTCCCGTATAGAAATACCGCAATCTCTTACGTCAAACACTCAAAAGTATATGATTTTGATTAATCAAGATTATATTGATTGAAATAAATGAAATAAAGGTTAAAGTTGTAAAATTTGAATTAAAATAAAATAAACCCACTAAAAATATAAAACTAAAACTCATAAAAATATATCAAAATGAATGTTGAATTAAAGAAAGATAAAATTTTAGAAAATATACAGAAATTAGATTATAAAAAAAAGTAGATAAAAGATATTTTAATTTGAAAATAAAGATGAATTTTTAGTTGAAGTAATACACGTCATTTTATAATTGGGCTCCTTATCTTAATTTTAGTGGTTAGGAGTTAGAACTGGAGTTTGTTAGAGTTAGAACGGAGTTTGTTAAGGTGACACGTGTCATCTCACGATTGAGCTCTTTATCTTAATTTTTGTTAGAAAAACTTTTTCCATAATAAGTAAGTAAAAAGTCTGAATTTTAAGCCTTCAATTTTAGAAGGCGCCTAAACGTTATAAAGTAGTATAGATAGATAAATAATCATTTTCTTAAACTTATTACTATAGATCCCTAGGGTGATAGTTTGGTTTAGAACATAACGAGTGTCGAAACCGCGCGATCGCAATGGATTGGCTCAGCGACTTACTTTGTAGCGACAACTTAAACGCGATGGGATGTTTTGCCAAGTTGTGAAACTTTGCATTTAATGTTTGAACTTACTTTCAAAACGACACTTAAACCTCGGGATTGTTTTTGCCAAGTTGTGAAACTTTGCGTTTAATGTTTGAACTTACTGCTGCCACTGAGCCTCGCAAATTTGCCAACTCGAAACGAGAAGATTGCGTTTAACGCCTAGCGTGGTCTTCTTTCCTCAACATTTAGTATATATATATAATAAGACCGAGTTTTATTTAATTGATTTTGTGACGGATATTTGTGTTTAAATAAGTTATGTTTTTTATGTCTTTAATCTTTTCATTATATTAAGTGGATCATAAAGTTATTATAAAGAAAAAAGTTGATATAATAGTAATGTCTTCGGTAATGTTGCGGTCAAAATTGCATGTAGCCTTAGATATTTATCTTGGATCATTTAGGCCTTTTATGATCTAAAGGGTAACAAGGTAATTTTTTAGAGTATGGTCAAGATAGTTGCTTGTGCACTTGAAAAAAAGTTGGGTGGGTATGGAAAGGTCATTTACTATCGGGTGGAATTTGACCTACTCGCCACAACATGCCAAAAACCTCACTTGTCACTACCTTCCAAAACCACATCCATTATTATTTGCCTTTATTTTTGTTCTTGTCTTTTCATCTTTTCGTTTCTTCATTCAATGGATAAAAAAGAAAATGACATTAGAAAACATGATGTTATAATTATATAGTGTACTATCTTATTTTTAAGTCGATGACACATTATAACTCAAAAAAAAAAAAAAAAAAAAAAAAAAAAAAAAAAAAAGACAAAAATATATGACAAATGAAATAGATGACTTTGAAGAAATTAGTTATGAGTTCAATCTCTACTTTTTGATTAAAAGTCGTTTAAATATGTGTTCATTGTTTTAGGTTGAGCTTTTGGGGAAAGGGTCGGTCGTCACCCAAAAAAGTCGTACAAAGCCAAAGTTTTTCTGCCGATTTAGATCTTTAAAGAAAGAGATAACAACCGGGTGATCACTCACAATACTTTACAAAAAACTCGTATTTAGATGGTTCCATACTGAAAATGGTAATTCCATTTTTTACTTTTGGTTAACAACTCATTTTTTTGTTTTCGTCGCGTCATAAATATTCTATCTTATCAATAACCATACAATTTCATTGCACTACAAATCAAATAGAAGCATTACATGTTTTAAAAATCACACAAGTGTTGGTTTTAAATTGATAAAAAGTGATTAAAAAACACTAGGAATATGCATTATTTAAAGGAAAAATAATAGAATAAAGATAATATCGAGCATAGAATGAGGTGTAGAGTGAAAGCGTGTGGCACATGCTCAGCCACCTGCAAATGAGACAACTAATATGTCCAAATTCACCATAACCATCCTAATTCATTGTCTCCAGTCATTATTTGTTGTTTGGTCTAAGGTTCAATCTTTTATCAATTATTTCATACTTGATAAAAAATAATTACTTGTGAATGTAAGATTTTCTTTGGTTACAAGTCATACGTAACTTTTGACGAGAACACCAATGTCTTTGCCAAAAGCAATAAAATGATAAAAAAAACACGGTTTTATACTTTGATCGGGAAGCAACGGGAGTGGATTTTCTCCCAACTTTTTCATTTTGGCGAATTCTTCCCTCTATTTTTTCCCGTCAATCTTTTGACGAGGACATGTCTTCGCCAAAGTGTTGCCAACTCTTGACCAAAGCATATTAAGAGTTGCAGGGTCGAACCGAAGAGTTTCTGAAAATGCCTGTAAGCCACATGGATTTTCTTTAATAGGTAAAATTGTGTTAGGAATTCTAATTATTTTTTAAATACACCTCGTCTGAAAGTTTTGTACCGAAAATATTCTATCACTTTAACGAAATGCAACTCTTTATTGATTCAAGTAGTAAAATCAAGTTGTAACAAGGGACTATCCTAAATCAATCTTGTAAAGATATTTAACCCAAATATGTCAAAAAGCCTATGATTAAATAGAATATATTCTTTGTCCTTTGTGTTGATTTGGTTTAAATACCATGGTTAAAGAATAGTGATACCATGTCGTTTTGCTATACAGTATATGGATGTATAGTTGTGGATGCATGAGTAGTATCTATATAAAGGAAAGGATCCACCGAGTTGAGGATAAACTTCATTGATCGAGTTGTAATGAATATCAACCATCGGATTAAATCTAATGACTCAAATCAAAAGAATATGAGATGATTTGAGTTATTGATTGATCCATCGGCCGATAATTATAACGATCAATCAGTGTTCTCAACTGAAGATCCTCTTCCTACGTAAAGGAAAGGATCCACTCAAGTTGAGGATAACTTGATTGATCAAGTTAGACAAATATCAACTATTGGATCAAATCTAATGACTCAAATCAAAAGAATGAGTGATATACCAAGAGACTTGAAACTGTCATCCATCAAATTTTAATAGATGATATAACCGTTTAATATGTTAATGGAGTTGTATACAACAACGGGGTGGTTGCCTTCGCCACGTTGCGACCGGTCGAGTTCATATTTTTTGGTGGTGTCTTTGTCGTACAACATGTAGCTTTTGAAGTTTAGGGACGAACGGGGTATGTTATAAGGTTTCAATAAACACTTCCATTTTAGGTAGTTGTGTTATTTGGATTGTGGACGTATTTTGTTGATCACTAACTTTTCGTTTTTACATATCCGGGAAGTGAATGTGTGTTCTAATATATCTGTTTTAGCGACTTTTGTATACAAAAGGTATAGTGTAGGGTTGTTTTTGTCATATTTGTAAACATTTGGAGAATTTGTTTTGCTATTTATCTGGGTGTTATTTACGCTTTTGGTTATTTCTTTTTTAGAACCCTAACCCCTAATTGTATCGAGCTAAGTTTTTCATTAACGGCTGGCAACTCTAACATCCAGGAACTTAAGGATGCATGTGGTTCTGATGATCTAGCCACATGTTTCAAGTTTTTGTTCAAAATGAAATTACGGAGGATGAGGGATTTTTGGTCCGTATTCGTGAGGAGTGTAATCTACTCCGTACTAAGATCGAGAAGCATGATCAGAGCATGAGGGAAGCTAGGTATTTGGGGCCGTTTAATGAAAAAGTTGTGGACGGTTTGGGATGATTTGTTGAGACTCAACAAAGGGAGCGTCAGCGACTTCAGGCATTGATTCCAATCCTTGATGGCATAACGAAGAAGCAACGCCATGTCAGGCTGATGGAATTCGATGAAGAACTTTCAGATAATTAGGTTCTTGTACTTTGTTGATTGTTTCCGTTAATACAAATAAACCATAAAAACGTTTATTTATATTTTACCATCTTCTAATGTTTTGTCGATAACAAACGTAAAATCATTTTAACGAAATAAATAAAATACGTAAATAAAACCAAAGACATTTTATATAAACACTAACAAGTAATATTGTTTACATCTTATAAAAATATATATGTGTAACAAGCAATTAGTGTTTACATTTTCATAAATGTATATGTACTTTGTATATGTTATAATGGGTAAATCTTGGGTAAAACCAAAGTCCATAACCCATGACCCATAATCATTAATTAGGTACAATGAATCTTGTTGGGTAAAACCAAAGTCATAACCCATACCCATAGAGCATGATCCATAACGCATGACCCATTGCATGACATCATGCATGAAGTCATGTTGGATATTATCCATGATTCATGACCCAAAGTCCATGACCCATGACCCAAGATCCATAACCCAATGACTAGGTACATTGCATCCTGTTGGGTATTCATAATCCAATACCCATAACCCATAACCCATAACCGGTTTGCAACCCAAAATCCGGACTAAACTCGACCCAAAGGCGGATTCGAGTTTAGATTAGCGGATCCTCTAGTGAGGATCCGCCGGAATCGTGGGACGATGAGACATGTTTTGTCTATAAATAGTGAGTCATTTCTCTCTTGCTCACTACCACTCTTAGATATACTTTCTCTTAGTATTCTAACCTTACTAACCACAAATCCAAAGGATCATTCAATGTAGTTTTATGTTTGTGTGATTCTCTAGGTTCCTCTTAAAGGCGAGATCACCACTTCTTGAAGACGTGCAAGCTCAAGGTCATGAGTTGCTAAGCTTCGTCATCATCAAGACCACTGAAGTGTATCTTGTTGATAGTTCTTTCCTCTCTCCATAGAAGTGTCTTATTGAAGGCATTAGTGAAAGGTGCCAAAGTGTCGTATTGAAGGCATTAATGAATCGTGCCAAACATTTACATTCGATATGGTGCATCGATGTACAAGTTATGTAGTTTGGGTTAAAGGATGTTGATATCCTTCTAGTGTTGTAACAAGGAGTGTGTCTCCTTTGGGTAGTTGTGTTGTGGTGTAGTGTAGTAGTTCCTCCTTTGGAACTCGGTATCTAGCCTTGTACCGGATAAAGTATAGGCGACGCTGTGATAGGTTTGGTTCTACCTCGTGGAAGAACTCGGTGTCTAGCCTTGTAGCGGATAAAGAGTAGGTGACGTTGTGAAGGCTTCTCCGCCACATAAAGAAGCTTGTGTTGTGTAGTGCTTACAAACTCTCGAGTGGGGTATTCGGGGAGTGGAGTGGGGCAAGGAAGGTGTCCTTGTAGCCGAACCACTATAAATACTCGTGTCGTAGTTTTGTGTTCCCTTCCTATATCTTTTGCATTACTTATTTATATACTTATCTACCAATATCCAACACACAAACCTAATAGATTGACATACAAAAATCGAAATAAAAACTCCGCGTCAAAATTATCAAACCCGCTCAAACGTTTTCTTCTTGAATAGTGGATCCACAAACTATAACTAGCGGGATCCCTTTTCAAAGGATCCGTGGAACCAACACATCGTGAACAAAATAAATGTTTGATAATTCACTGTGCTTCAACACGCTTTACTCTTTCGTATATGATGAGTGTCTAAATCTACATCGTTTTGTCAAATTTAAGCTATGCAAACACATCTGAAAGCAAACGAAAATGTATCAAAATGATAATAATATCACAAATAAGTGTTTTATGTGTTTTAAATGCAAAAATTCAAAATCGGTGAAAAGCATTATCAAGTTTGCATAATTGGAGTTTTAGTCCCCAGTTTCAAAAATTGTCAAATCTAGTCCACAGGAATCAAAAATATGGGTTTTATCATTCAAGGTCCACGAAATATTCTAAATTGTCAAAAATGGTCCTTGAATGAATCTTTAAGCAAATATGAGAAAAGGTCTCTGCTTTACAAAAGTGTCAAAATTGGTCCTTGGATATTTAAAAATGGAAAATAATAAAATGTGGTCCTTGTACTATTAAAGATTGACAAATTTGGTCCTTTTGATAAGTTTGGAAAAATCTGATTTTGGTCCCTCAAAATACTGAAATTACAACTTTGGTCCTTGTAATAATTCAAAACCAAAGCGGCCCTTTGTGTATTTTAGACTGAGCCAAACCAAGAGACCACTGAGCAGGTCCAATATACCATTTTGACTGATTGTAATAATATAGCTCGGTCGAAATAAATCAAAGCCTGAAAACCATATCTCTGTTCATCTCCTACTCCCGAACTGTTAAACCAAAACGAGTGGTTTCTTCCACCTTACACTTTTCACCTTTCCACCTCACCCAACAGTTTGTTTAACAACTCCTAACACCTCCGCATCCTCAATTACATTAAATGCAAAAACACCTCGAAGAATTTTTGGCGTAAAATTGCCAAATGGGCGGTGGTGATGAATTAGAAGGTTTCAATGGCCAAGATGAGGTGTGAAACAATCGAGTCGACAAGGGTCTAAATGATCATTATAAAGATAGAGATGGAGCAATGTATACATCTATCTAGTGTAATTTATTTTAGTTTATGTCGTTTTAGCTTAATTTTAAATTCGGTGTATGTTTTAGCTTTCAAACTCTGTATTTCAAGTTTCGATTGTACAATAAAGCTTTTGTGAACATCAATTCGAGTTTTAGTCTCAATTTGAGGTTTATGCAATTTTACTTGTTCAAAATCTCAATAAGTTCAAATGTTGTTTGTAGATGTTATTTTGGACTCATAAGATCATAAGCTCTATATAGCTTATGTAAGCTATTAGAAACCCATAAAAGTCAGTTTAGAGTCAAAGCAGCAAAATACCAAAAATACAAATAAATTAGTGAAAATAAAAATCCATGGAAATGAAGGTTAAAAGGCTGGAAGGGGGTTGATAATGGATTGCCGCTTTGGTTTAGAGCTTCTTGGAAGCTATAGGAGATTGTTTGGTGTTTGGTTCTCGACTTTCACTTGAATTCAAATTGTAAGCAATTTTCTAAAAATTGCATTTCATAGTTTATCTGTTTAAATCTTGTTAATTTCAGTTTAATCTAGTCTCATTATAGTTAATGTAAGATAATCTCTAGATTTCTTGGTTTGAAAAGCTAGTTTGGTACCTAAAGCCCTAAACCGAGTCTCGATAAGGGTTGTTTGGATTTGCCTTATTAAGCGTGTTAGGTTTGTTAAAGTCTTTGTTCTTGTTTGATACATGTTATATTAGGTCCTAAGAACTCGGTTGCAACAAAGAAAGCGGACCTTACTTTGTAGAAAGTCAAAAATACCTTTGATCACATCTTATTCATCAACTGTTGGATTTTCATGATCCATGATCATGATTTCATGTTCATAAGTTGTTATCATTGGTCAATCTAGTCTTAATTAACCTTAATACATCATAATCAGTGATTAGGATTGATTCAAAGTTCATTTTAGTCAACTTATTTGGTTTTTATAAAAAGTCAAAATTTCCATTTGGTCAGTTTTTAAATAAAATAGATAATTTTATATAGGGTTTAATATTAAGTTTCAAGATTTGAGCTTTTGGGATATTAATATTCAACTGCTTATCTTTATCATAGTATCTTTCATATTTTCTAATTAGCATATTTAATAAGCTTATTCCTTAACTTCTTTTAAGACCTTTTTGAATAGGTTGCTGTGCTGTGATTTTAACCACCTTTTCACAAGCTCATAAAAGCAATAGTAAACCATAGCTTGTGAAATTTGGTTCCTGGAAAGATAACCCGACTATCTTGAAGATCCAAGCTTATTTTCCCATTTTCTAGCTTATTCAATAGAGTTGCATAGCTTTTACTTTGTCCCATTTTCTTGTATACTTGAATACCAGTCTAACAAAGCTTTTCATAAGCTCACTACAAGCTCATTAGTGAACCCGGTGTTTGATCTTGGACTTTTGGAAAGCTTACCAGACGGACTTGTTGACTCGGTCTTTGTTTGAGCTTTTGAGCTTATTTCATTAATTTAAATTGGCTTAGAAAATCTCCATGTTGTTTGGATAGTAGGTTTAATACAAGTGCTTATTTGCTTATTTTTGGCTTTTCGGTTATGGTTCTTTGTACATTTAGCTTAATTTGAGTAGCTTTAGCTTGTTTGTGTCTTATTTGACTTTGGTTCCAATTTTGAAGCTTGTTTGAACTTAAAAACATCCTGATAAGCTCGTAAGCTCCTTTGTTGAGCTAATAAGCTCTCAAGCGACTTATTTTCAAGTTTCAAAATTTTTGTTTTCATAAAAGTTTCTTATTTTAAGTAGTTAAATAGTTTTCAAAAAGAAAAAATCACAAAAACATAAATTTTAAAATAGTGATAGCGTTTATTTAATAGAATTTAGCTTTTTGATTTTTCTTTTCAGCTTATTATTAAGCACTTCTTGTTTTTATAATTTTCTTAGCTTTCTGTCACCATAGGATAATTTTATAAAAATTTTCATAATTTTTCTAGCTTGTTTAGTATTTATTAAAATTTAAAATAGTTAAAAGTATTAAATAATTAATAATAAATAGATAAAAAGTGTAAAAAATATATTTTCAGTTTTAAAATAAGTTTTATAATATTTTAGATTTTTCTAAGTCATAATTTCATTTTTCTAGCTTTATTTCATATTTTATTATATTTTAGGATATTATTAAATAGTTAAAAATAGTTTTTAATTAATAATAATTAAATAAATAGTCATAAAAATAATTTTAATTTTCTAATAATTTTATTTATTTTTTAGGATTCCAAAATATCATTTTCATATTTGTAGGTCTTTTATTCTTTAAAACTCGCGTTTTATTTTATGCGTTTACATAGTTTATTAAGCGTGCAGCGTTTAAGTTGTTTAATCGATTGTTGTACTTTACAATTACTGTGTCCAAAATCAATTCCAATCAATCGATGGTGTAGTTATCGGTCAAAATCCTGCTGATCATTATCATTAGTGATCATTCTATCATCGAGCGTTTTTAAAGCACCATTAATCCTCAGTGGGACTTAGACGACGAGGTAACACTTATCCTCTAGATCTTCATTGCATTGGTTTTAAACTTGTTTGAATTTTATTACGGTTGACCATTCACAGTGGTTGACTTGTGTAATAAACAGCCAGTTTGGACCCGATCAAATTTTGGCGCATTCTTGGGAAGCTTAAGCGTGTTCAAGCATTTTCGAGACCGTCTTGCACATATACCGCCGTTTATAAGCAGTTTTTGTAAAGTTATAAAAAATCAAAAGTTCATTAACACTTTTCCTAAAGTGTTAACAACATAAAAAATATAAAACAACAAAACAATAAATGCGTTTTCTATCTTGTATTTTCTTTAAGGTGATTCTTACAAGCGATGCGATTTGGTTAAGCGAGGCGATACCAAAAATATTGTCTAAAAGTATTTAAACCCTTAGCACAAATCCATACCTCGTCTTTTCGGTGGTGCTTAAATACATTAAAATCAACCACATGAAATCAAGGTAGTACGCTTCCATTGGGGTGTGAACATTAATAAGTTCCCGATCTTAAAGATCGAAACTTGCCTTTGTGTCCTTGTGATTTGGTGTACCTTTTCAAAGAAGCCATTTCATTTGTGATTATTGGTTTAAGTTCACTTGTCGTTTGCCTCGCATTTGTTTTGAAATCGATTTTTATACTTAGTGCATCGCCTTTCGTTCTTCCGCTCTACAAGTCCGCTTTTTGAGCTTGCGAATATTCCTCGTGAGCGTAGGGGGCGTTACGCTCCTTGATAGTGTTGAGGCGTCTACCACCACCACCACAATAATGGCGGAAGACAAACCGATGAATGAGCTTCTCCAGCACCCATCGAGGGTTCGGAGGTGTTTATGGATGACTTCTCGGTCATTGGGGACTCATTCGAGACACATCTCTCCGTTTAGACAAAATGCTTCAAAGTGCGAAGACACCATCTATGTCTAAAGCGGGAGAAGAGCTGCTTTATGGTCAAAGAAGGTATAGTCCTTGGCCATAAGATTTCCAAAAGCAGGATTGAGGTAGATAGAGCAAAGTTGATGTTATTGCTAAATTGCACGATCCTACTACAAATCGAAAGGTATTAGGAGTTTTCTAGGTCATCTGGGTTTTATAGTAGATTCATTCAAGATTTCTCTAAAATCGCTCGACTGTGACCCATCTTCTCGAAAAAGATGCTCCTTTTATCTTTTCTCACTGAGTGCATGAAGCTTTTGAAACACTAAAGAAAAAGCACAAGGCACCATTCTAGTTGCCCACAGGGATTTACCCTGAGCTCATGTGCGATGCAAGTGACTTTGCTATCGGTGCGGGTCTTGAAGACAGCATAAAACCAAGCATTTTCGGCCTATCCATTCTGTAAGCCAAACTATGGTGACTCGGACCCATTACACCACTACGGAAAAGAACTATTAGGCATGGTGTATCGTTTGAAGTTTAACCATACCTTATCTTGACCAAATGCGTGGTGTGTCTGGATCACTCGACTCTCAAATATCTCTTTGCAAAACAAGATGCAAAGCGAAGATTGCTCAGTTGGGTTCTCCTCCTACAAAATTTGATATCATTATCGTGATAAAAAGTGGAGAACACAGGCTGGCGATCATCTGTCGATTAGAGAACCACCGCTTAAATATGTTCGAGAAAAGGAAATTAATGAAACATTTCCTCTGAAACACTCAATATGGTTTCTTTTAAGTGGAACTCTTCTACCCGTGGTTTCTTGACTTTGCAAATTACCGTGCGGGTAACTTTAATTGAAAGGATGTCGTCCCAGCGAGAAAATAAATTCTTTAAAGATGTGAAACATTATTTACGGGGCGACCCTACTTGTTTAAAATTTGTGCGGATCAAGTCATCGAGCGATGTGTGTATGGTCGGGAAGCTATTGACATTCTCAAGCTTGCCATTACGGGACCTCTTGGGGACATCATAGCCCAACCTACACATGAAGGTGTTTGATTCAGTTCTATTGGCCCACAATCTACAAGGATGCCCATGAATTTGTCAAACACATGGCTTGTCGTCGTCGGAAGAATATCTCTGAAAGGAATGAAATGCATAGCCATTCAAGTGTGTGAGATTTTTGACATATGGGCCATTGACTTTATGAGGCCATTTCCTTCTTCTCATGGTAATAAGTACATACTCGTGGCCGTTGACTACTTGTCAAAATGGGTTGAAGCTAAAGCTTTACCGCTGACGATGCCAGTTGTGGTGAAATTCTTAAAATCTCTATTTGCTAGGTTTGGAACTCCACGAGCCATAATCGGTGATCGTGAGTGCGCATTTTGCAATGACCAATTTGATAGAGTCATGCAAAGTATGGTGTAACTCACCGTCTCTCTCTCGTACCACCCCGAACAAGTGGGCAAGTGGAAGTTTCAATAGAGGGATTAAAAAATTCTTGAGAGGGCGGTTGGTGGCCGGTGCCTCTTGGTCGGATAAGTTAGATGATGC